>JAFIRS010002298.1:0-230103 GCA_018342105.1 Gonioctena quinquepunctata | reverse complement strand
TTATTTATTTTATTTTTTTTTGAGCGTCGACTGCCAGGGCCATTAGCTCTTCCATTTTTCAAAGTTAACATTTTCTTGAGTAGTCCAATCCAATCCAATCCAATAGTATTTATTTGTACTTTTCAGAATTTACATTTCATGACCAACTTTAAAACTAACTATATACATTTTTACATATATTTACAATATTTGTACCATGATACGAGCTGACGGTTGTGCGCAACGCCCAGCCCGGAGAGGGCCGACACGACCCCCGGGTGCCTTTGCAAGCCTCCAGGGAGCGTCCCGGTCCCAAGACGGGCTATTACCTACGAGTGAACGAGGAGTGAGCCCCTCCCAGCAGGTCTTAACGCTGTTCTCTTGAGCTTACAAGTCAGTACATGTCTTTTTGTGTATTTTTTCCAGCCTCCTACTCAATGTTTATGCTAGAGTTTGTAATTTTTACTTTGGGATTTTTGACTTTATGAGTATTGAGTATTGAAGTTTATTCCCAGGAAAAGTTAATATAAAAATCTGGTTAGGGGTTTGTCATGTGATTTTTGTGTGTTTAGGGTAGTTATGTTTTTTCATTTTGAGTGCTGTTTAAGTTGTTTGTGTTGTTTGTGGGTGTTAGTTCATGTCTGCATTTGAGTTTTGTTTTTGAGTTATTTTTCTGTTTGTGTCTACGTTTGAGTTAGGTTTTCTGTTGTATGTGTTTGTGTTTTTTATGTTTTATTGTTTCCTGTATTCAGCTTGCCGGTTTTGCTTACGACTGCTGTGCCTCGGGACAGTGTAGGGGGATTTGTGGCGTATGCCGCAGTCCCCACACGTCCCTCGGCACCTCTGCCGCTCGCGTTGCGACAAGCTGTTGTAATATTTGAGTCTGGATTACTAGCATTCTCTGTATGTCTTGTAACGTCCGTAAAATTTGAGTAATAGCTTCTTGGCTTTGCAGTTGTGTTTGAGTAAGCGCCAAAATCTGCTGGGTCAGGCCTACCCCCTCTTCCACTCTGGTTTGGGGGCCCGCGTCGTTTGGCTGTTTTGAAGTATTTGAATAACGCCATGGTTCTCGCCCTCGTGGGCCTGCTGAGGGGCGAGTTGGCTCTCTTGTATTGAGTGTTCTAGGTTCCCTCATTTGTCCTATGCTTCTTATGGGGTGTATTGTGGCTTGATCTTCTTTCTCTGCCATTCTTCGGATATAAGCCTCGCATTTCCGGTAGTTTGCCGGGTGCTCTTTCATGCAGTTGGCACATCGTGCCGGTGTATCTGGGCTTTTTTGGCATTCGTTTGTCGGATGTTTTTATGCGCACTTTAGGCACCTAGGTGGGAGGTTGCAATTTCTTGCGGCATGCCCTCACCTTTGGCATCTCCTACATTGTGTCGCGTCGCCATCTGTTTTCCTGGTTTCCCAATCTACTACTGTTTTGTGTAGAGTTTTTATTTGCTTTTTCAGGTACGTTAAAGTGATGTCTCCTGGGGTTATTACTAAATAGAGTGGTCTTTTAGTTTTCTTCATCTGGTATATATTGATGGTTTTCAGGTCGTGCTCTTTTAATAGCCACTTGCTGATATCATCTACAGCTGGTTCATTGTCGAGTCCTTTCAAGACAAAGGCGTGCTGTTTTTCAGCCTTATTGGTGAAGGTGAAAAACCCTATGCCTTTCCCTTTTATGAACTCCTTGACTACCATGAAATCCTCATCACACTCTGTATGTATGTGTGTATTCTGCTGTGTATACTTTGTATTTACATTTCTTTTACAAAGTTTATTGAGTTCTAAGATTGCCTTTTCTTTGAGTAGAGGCTTGCCGTCTAATATTATTGGCGGGGTTCTGTTATCTCAGGTAACTCCTCTTTTTTCTTGTTTTTCTTCCTCTTCTTTGTTATCGGGATTCTGTCGTTAATGTCCTCGGATGCGGGTAAGTTTATTTTTTCCACTTCCGGGCTTGAATTTTCTGCAGCCTGTTGCCCTTCCTTCTGTCCATCTGGTCGTGTAATGAAAGGGACCTCTGGGTATAGGCATGACATCGGCTTCTCTTTCTTTTCTATTGAAAGAGTAAGAAGTTTTTGTTTCCCTTTCTCCTTTTTTGTGTTTTTGACCTCCCCTATAATGTCTGTTTTTCCGTCCAGTTTCTTAATAATGATTGGCTGGTTCAGACGTAGGGGTGGCTTTTGGAATTCTTTTGTACTTTCTTCGTCCATTTTCTGCTTCTGTTCTAGAGTTTGCTTGGCTTCCTTTCTATGGGCTTCAATTTGCTCATCTATCAGTTTTCTTATAAGTTCGTCCGCTTCTCTACGTGTTTTAGAGTCAATTGAGCTTTCGGTTTCTTGGTCACTTTCCCTACTAGAAAAATATTCGAAGTATTCATCATCATAGTCGTAGTTTTCTTCCAGGTTTGAGGGGGAGGGGCATACATCCATACTTTGGGATTTTCTGTATATTTCTGACTCCTCCCTCTCACTTGGTTCCTCTGTTTCAGGGTCGCTTTTATCTTCAACCCAATCTATCATATTTATATTTCCAGGCTTTTTAAAAACCACGTACCGACCAGTACGTGGCTTTTTATTTTCTTCTCCAGTTTCTTCCATTTTGAAGTCCTAATTTCTATGTTCTTCTATTATAGAAATGGAAATTTTCCCCCAATTCTATTCCACTTTCACTCAACTATGAAATAATGTTGGAATATTTCCGATTTCGTTTCTTTCCTGTCCGTAAAATTAATTTCCTCTATTAGTTTAAGAAGGTCAAAAGTGGCACTGATGTGGCATCCTTCCTTTGAATCTTCAATCATCTGCTTCGTGAGTTAGGGGTGAATGGGGTGCTTTTAGGTACTATTAATAGTTCCTTTTAGCAGTTACCCTTTGTATTTTTGTTATTATCTTTTCGGAAAATAAGTTTTCTTCCTTTCCGAGATAATATTTCATATGTTTGTCCTGTCCGTATCTGCGAGTGAATGTGACTTCGTTCTCAGGTTGGACTCAGTTTTGTGTGACCCTCCGCTTCCTATTGGCTCGCCGAGTCAATGTGGGCGGAGTCGGGATTCTTAATTTTGACAAAAGTGTTTATTCTAAAAATTTGCCAACAGTGTTTGGAGTGGAACTCAGCGTACTCACTTAGGTTACTGAAACTCCACTAACCTGCTGTTTTCTTCCTTTTTCTCCCAGTTTTTCACTGTTAATCTATTTGTTTGTTCGCTTACTGCTTTTTCCTACTTTCCAGGGCCCCTTGTTTCCGCAGTTTTCTGGTTTTCTATGGGTTTTATGTGCTTAGCAAGAGGGGTTCCGTGGGAGAGGCCTCCTTGCTACAGCAATTCCTTGATTTTAATCCGTTTTCCTTCTGGATTCTTCTGGCTTTTTCCCCTAGGGTTATGGCCGAGACGTCCTCCTATTGATATGTATAAATATTTACAATATTCCCCGTGCAGAAATGTGGTTTTTCTGACTTTTCCAATTGGCTTTGGAGTGAGCACTATTTCAGCACCCTTCCTCTAATCTGGGGACATCACCCTTATCTCTCGATATTAGGGGATGATTCTTGAGTTGGAGCCACTGGGTTCCTCTTTCGTAGGCGTTGTATTTTTCTTCTACGAAAAATACTTTTACCAATATTTACAATTTTCTGGTACGGAAATGTGGTTTTCCTGACTTTTCCAATTTGCTTTGGAGTGAGCACTGTTTCAGCCCCCTTTCTCTAATCTGGGGACATCACCCTTATCTCACTGAGGGTTCCCTCTTTCGATAGGCGTTAGTATTTTTGTTTTACGAGAAGTACTTTTTACGATATTTTGAGTTTCGCACGGAGCGATCTTTGAGTTGCAGAAACACGTCCGTTCAGTTCGACTGCTCGAACGCAAATTCTTTAGTAGTCCAGTGCTTTTAAGAAAGGTAAGAAATTTCTGTATTGCCTCATTTTCGTTTCTAAATGTGATTTCAATTTCAGGTGATGCAATTCCAGTTTGGTTTCTGTGAAGTTCATAGTCTGGACACGATAGAAAGTGGTTGAGTGTCAGACGAAGTCTACAGGTATTACACCTGGGTCTTTCTGAGCCCGCTAGGAGATATAGGTGGGTAAGATTTGTATGTCCAATTCTAGTTCTACAAAGCGTAACTTGTTCTCTTCTAGATAGTTCTTTAGGGTAAAACCATTTTTTTATTGATGGCTTGATTCTCCTGAGTTGTCCGTCGTACTCATTCCTATGGTTTTGCCATACTTCGGTGAATTTCTGTTTCACATATTTCCTAACGTCTTCTAGGGGGACAGGAATACCAGCATCCACTATATTGGTGGTCGCGTCTTTGGCAGCAGAATCTGCTAATTCATTGCCAGTAATATTCGTGTGACTTGGTACCCACATAATTGTAACCATTTTATTGGTAGACGTTAGGTTAGTGTTGATCTCCAAGATCTTGATAGCCCAAACATTCAATGTGAAAGGTTCTTCTAAAGTGTTCATAGCACTCAGATAGTCTGTACAAATAAGGCATTTATTATCCCCTTGGAGCGAGAAATACAACATTGCTCGCCATATCGCATACAATTCTGCTGTGTATATACTACATAAAGGATTCAGTGTCCAACTGTGGGGTTCGTTTTCAACTATCATTGCAGCACCTACCCCATTTTCTGTACGGGATCCATCAGTATAAATTATTAGATGACCAGTGTACTTCTGGGTTTGATCTAAGAAGAGTACCTTATATGTTGAGGATGGGGTGTCTTGTTTCTTCAATTCATTCAAAGTTATGTTGATATTTGGGGTCTTCCCCAACCACGGTGCAATACTGTGATGGTTGTGTAGATGTTGGGTGAAGTCATTATTATCTTGTGGTAATAAATAATATCTACTGGCTGTCTCTAAGTATCGAATGTGTATTGGTCTTGTTGAGGTTTGTCTTTGTGAGTACGTGTTTTCCATATTCATGAAGCACTGGTGATCCAAGGGGTTCGGGATCGACTGAACTTTTATAGCGTACGTAATTGTAAGCATTTCCCTTCGTAATTTATAAGGCAGAGATGGAGATTCCGCTAGAATGACTTCTATAGGACTGGTTCTGGAGGCACCAGTAGCGAGGCGAATCGCAGTGTTTTGAATTCTATCAAGAACCTTCAATTTCGATGGGCGTGCGGAGCCATATACTATACAACCATAATCGATTTTGGACTGAATAAGTGTTTGATGGATTCTCAATAACATTTCTCTGTCTGAGCCCCAATTGATACTTGCTATACATTTCATAATATTGATGACTTTGCGACATTTTACCTCCAAGTAGTTTATTTGCGATATCCAATTCAGTTTCTTATCGAAAATAATGCCTAATAATTTTGGTTTTTCTCGACAAGCTATGGGGTTCTCTCCTAAATACAAAATGGGGTGTGGAAAATCTGTTCTCAGTCTACAAAAGTGTACAATATGTGTTTTTTTTAGACGAAAATTCAAAGCCAGTTGTTCTCGCCAAATCATTCACCCTATTGATTTTCCTCTGGAGATTTTGTTCGATGGTTTCCATGGAGTGTTTTCGGCTATATCTCTCTAATCGTAAGAACATTTCCCATGGTGTCCCTCAAGGCTCTGTTCTGGGCCCCCTCCTCTTTTTGATCTATATTAATGACCTCTACTACTGTACCTCACCGATCAAGAGCGTTTTTTTCGCGGACGACACAACCTTTGTCTACCAAAGTACTAACCTAGAAAACGTTAGTACTTTAGCTGTTGATATATTAAATGTAGCTCAAGTATGGTTCACATCAAATAAACTGAAAATCAATATCGAGAAGAATCAGTCTCTCATCGTTTCCTCTACAACAAATATTCCTCAGGGAAATAGCGTCAAATTACTTGGCGTGCAACTTGATGATAGACTCAACTGGGCTCCTCATATAGAGTCTTTAACAAAAAAATTATAATGTATCACCTTTATGATCCGACGTTTGAGGCATTGCGTAAGTTTGCACGTACTTAAATCATGCTACTTTGGTTTATTCCAAAGTCACATGGCTTATGGTATTCTATTATGGGGTGGCTCGTGCCACGCTCATAGAGCTTTCTTAGTGCAAAAAAGAGTTATTAGAGTCATGGCTGGAGTTCATCATCGCGAACACTGTCGCCTTTTTTTTGCTAATCTTCAAATTATGCCACTTCCTACTCTATTTCTATATTCATCCTTACTTGAAATTCATAAAAACAAAAACGAATACACTGTGCAATCAGAAATACACTCTTACTCCACTCGCAATGCAAATTCTCTCACGACTCCTAGATGCAGGCTCTTGATGTCACAAAAAAATTCTCTGAATCTGCAACTTTATAACAAATTACCTTCAAAGATTAAGTGTCTCAACCTATATCAATTTAAAAACAGAATCGAAGCTTTCTTACTAATAAAATGTTTCTATTCGATCAAGGAGTATCTTGATCTGAGCATTACTGAACTCGAACTCTTGTGATAGACTCTCTTCCAGTCTGTCCTCATATCTTATATTTTACTTTATTCTTAGTGTAAATTTTACTTTATACATGTCTATATACACTTATATGTTATACATTGTACTATTTTGACGACCCACTAATTCTATGTTTTATTAGTTTGGAAATAAATATCTATCTATCTATCTATCTATATAGGGTGAGATCGTCAACGTGTAGTACGGATTTAGTGCCTTCGGAAATGTTGTAAATGAGTTTGTCTATAGCAATCGAGAAAAAAGTGAGACTGAGAGCAGATCCTTGAGGTATTCTATTCTCCATACTCCTCTCAGCTGATTCCCAGTTTCCGACCCTCACTGAAAAAAAAATATCAGCAAGAAAGCTCGTCAGCACTCTCGGTGAATTTTCGCGAAGGTTCCATCTATATAGTTGTTTTATAATAGTATGTTTCCATGTTCTATCATATGCTTATTGTAGGTCCAGCATAACAGCAACAAGATGTTGGCGTTCTTTGAAAGTTTCTTGGATTTCAAATCCAAAGGCACTGAGGGCATCGATGGTAGAACGATTTCGTCGACAACCAACTGGTCGTTGGGAGAGGGGGCCTTTGAATTCTTAAACCCAGGTGAGTCGAAAATTAATCATATTCTCGAATAATTTTCCCAAGCAGGAAGTTAGAGAAACTGGGCGGTAGTTTTTGGGTCACATGAAGTCACACTTCCTTTTGGAATTGGGTCAATTATTGCCTTTTTCCAGTTTCTTACACAGGTTAGAAGCCAAATTTTGTTTTAAAGTTTGAGAATATTTTTTTTGCCCTCAAGAGGTAAATGGTTCAACATTCCGTACATTATAGAGTCATGACCTGCAGCACTTTCCTCACAAGTTTCGAGTGCATGTTCCAATTCTTCTATCTTGAACATGTCGTTGTACGAAAGTTTCTCGTTAGTATCGAAATCTAAGTATTCTTTTTCTTCTTGAATTTAGAGAATCTGGAATTCCTGGTCATAGTTCATGGAACTACAGATCGAGTGAAAGTGGTCAGCAAAAGCTTCACTCATATCAGGGATTGCTCTAATGAGTTTTCTGTTGATATCTAATGTTTCTAGAGTAACAAGATTATTTTTTCTGCTTTAGTTTTTATTTTTCTCCATACCTCAGATGTAGAAGTATCTACAATCAAAGATGAGACATAATCCTCTCACGAATTTTTTTTGGCTTTTTTTATTATCAATTTGGTCTGAGCTCTAGTTCTTCTGAATGTGATCAAATAAGCCTCTGTGGGGTATCGTCGAAGTTTATTTGATGCTCTCTTCCTTGCTTGTTTTTATATTTATAGTTTCCTTAGAGATTTGCGAGACACGCAATGGAAACGAATTTCCATAAGTTATGGGAATGAAGAATAATCAAAGTCTGATGCAGAAATAGAGCATCCAGCTTCGAGGTCAGATAACCGAGGGTCGATTTTCAATTGAATTTTCTGTCCCATCAATAGTGTTACTCCTGAGGTGGCGTATGGCTGGCAGGTCTTCCTCTGCATCTTATGGTGGTGACTAGGAACTAGTCTGCAAATGCATGACTCAAAGACTCCAACAGAGCTACTGAACGGTACTTGAACAGTGTTAGTTCACGCGAAGAAATGGGTGTCGATTGGCTCTTTCAAGTAAACTACATCACCTTCAACACAACTGATTAAGAGTTTGCGAAAAAGGCCCATCGAGGATTGATAGCTTGCATATGACATCTGATACTAGTAGGATTATACTTCACCTTCATAATTACTTTTTGGATTATTTCGTTGAGAAAATTGATAGAATACACAACATGGTATGTGATATTTCTTGTGCAAATTGAATCTTCTGGTGGTTCTACTTATTTCCAAAGTGTTAAAAATCATTATCATCAACGGAGTAAGGAGTAACTTGATCCATATTCATCTTTTTTTGTAAGCTTCGACTGGCAGTTACTTCACGGGCGCCAAGTTTGTATTATCAACTGGAATGTTTTCATGAATACTGCAGTAATAGGTATTGGATCAAAATGGAATACATAGTTTACACTTGTCTTCTTCTGAACTCCATTATTCAGGACCTCATAGTCAACTCCAGATGAATAATACGGAGGAAAGACCACCTACAAAAATTATCCCCGTCTTGATATTGATTTGTTTACATACAAGTTACTTCTATATTCATCCATATTGGTTAATCTAACGTGAATATTATGTTGAACTTACTTTGCTAAGTTATGTATCGACCTACCTGGAGGTCGAAATGAGTGAATTCTAGCTATCATGTTTGTTGGAACTGAACAACTATATGAATAAAATAAAAATTTCAGGTTTATGATTTTTCCACTCCAATGATTTTTTTTTTAATTTTCAATAGATAATGTTTTGCATTTGAACATAAATACCCCGAAAGTCCATTTCGAACGATGGGAATTCATGACCTGAGTGAGATGATTCTACATTCGACCTTATGAACAGTAATTCCTTGATACCATATGAAAGATGTATTTCACACCGTTTGGAGATTCCTGGAAAATTTCTCTATCTCTCTTTCTCTATTTCTCTCAGCACCTCGAATCCGCATTCAACCTCTGCGCCAAATATTTAATGAGCAGGTCCCACACTTCAGTGTATCATATTCATGATATTCATTCTATTGTTGTTTCAGTACACAGAATGACCCGTATGTTTACGACTATGGTGGCAATGAAGGTCAGTTGGTCCAGTTTGATATATGGCTCTTGCAATTATCATAAGACAAATCACAGATATCACGCTTGCCTGGTCTCAATATGTGTGTGGAGCAACAAACTGTGGAGATCAGCCAGTTGGAAGAGAGTCACACACTTCATTGGGCCCCGAGTATATATTCATCGATTGAAAGTGTTGATAACTCACTCACTCACTCATGTTTAACCTTAATTTTGCAGCTATTTTCCATATCGATAGAACACTCTATCTGGAGAAGAGTGCAGTGAGTAGTTTTCCATGCTCCAGATTCACTGAGGTTCGATCTATAGTTCAAGACGTTACCCTTACTTTTTTTTCACGATAACTATATTCGGAGAACACGCTTTGGTATATGGAATGAGGTGACATACACATCTCGATCTTTCCATTGTCGGATCAAGTTGACAGTGCTTGGAATTTGTATGTGGCTCAGGTGCTGGTATTTTCAACTGCCGAAATGACAACAACAAAGGTTGATATGGTGTTATTCTTGAGTAAAGAAATTTCATATTTGGATATGAACAGGATTATCTTTGTATCATTGCCTGCATAGAAATGAGATAATTCATGAACCTTGGATTCTGAAGGATACGACATCTAGATGGCGTTCGTGATTTCATCTCCTAGTCATGTCGTAGTATAGGCGGCGCTAAATATGCAAATACTAGAGGACCCTGAAAATTGAATCTGTTATTTGGGTTATATTGAGGTTCAGAAATACCCAATATATTTTATAATACATTCGAGCAATTTGAAGGTTCTTTTGGAAGTTTTATGAAAAAAAATTGTGGGCAAGTTCAACTATGACTTGAATAAAACACGAGTTTAGTTTCTAGAAGAATCTCGAAATGAAAGGTGTACAGTCACTTCAAAATTTTGGTAGAGTGGACCAAAATAAGTTTTCATGCAGAAATCAAAATTATGTTTATATATGTAATGAATTTTCTGGATTTGAGTTGTGTAATTAGAAGCTGAACGGACTTTTGTGAGGTGAACGTGGACATTGAAGATCAACAAATGAGTTCCCGCGATTTACAGGAAATTTGCGAGTTACGCTTACATAGTACCACTCATACAATTCTGACTCTGTAAAACGTGAGAAACACTCTTACTATACATATAATGAAGTATCTAAACCAATACATTGCATTTCATTGTTCTAGAAATAATCGATTCATAAGGGTTTTTTGTGTGAATCAATTGTATGTACTGAATCTGTCATATATATGATATGAGTTCATTTCGAACTTGAATTTCCAATTTTAAGAGATCATCTACACTAGGCAATCACCTGCCTGGAATTATTACCATTAGAAAATTTGTTTTATTCTTCATTTGGTTCCTTAGCTACTGGGAAAATATTGTTTTTGAATGTAAAATAATGAAAACTGATTTGAGGTATGTTTTGCTGAATTTTTTATTTTGAAGGAAAGTTGAACTATTGTGGTTCCTGAAGTTTTCAGTGTGGAGTTATACGAACCTCAAACCTTTACATACAATGCTGTGGGTTTCCAAAATGTATGTAGATGAGAACTCATATCGAAAGGAAGTCGACACTTCAAAATAAGTGGAAAATTTGAAAGAACATCAATATACAAAACTATGATGTGAACATCAACATACAAAACTATGATGTGAACATGATTCTATCCGAGCCTGTAGGTATTTGACGCCAATAAGTTATTACGTGGTTGTCTCTGATTAGAACCGTGTCCAGGAAAGGCATTCTTCTTCAAAGCCTCATTTTCAATCGTTAACTGTAAGTGTTTATTATATGAGTTAAATGTATTTAGCACAATATTGTCAAATCCTTTAGGAATTGACAAACATATGTCCTTCACGTTAAAAAGAGACGTGTAAGGATGTTGAGTTCATACATACAGAGGTTGGAAAACTGGAGGATGCCGGGTTACCCATTCGTTCGTAATAGTATATTATGCAATGAGCACAAAATGATGCCCATTTTGCACGAGTATGAAATTTGCAGAACGAGCCGAAGGCAAGTGCTGCAATTCATACGAGTGCAAAATGGCCATTTTGTTGCGAGTTGCATACTATATTTTTTTTATGACAGCATATCGTTCACGTTCAATACATGCATACATTGCAAAAACTTTGAAAAAAATAAACTGATGATATTTCATCACTCCGAATTCGCCGCTAATGGGCTTTCTATCAGAATTAAAATATAAATTGAAGAAATATGTAAATATTTTCTTCATTGCTATTTCTAATAGGTACACAGAAATAGAAGCCTATAAATGTATGTATGTAACTAATTGAAGTTGAATGTGCAATTATTGAATATCATATTTGGAGAACTTGATTGATGAATACTTAATTCTTTTCGAAATTGATAATTTGTCGATGTTGAAGTAGACGGCTTCTCGCGATTTTCCATTTCTAAATTCGTTGGTATGCCTGATGGTATGTTCTGTATTGCATTTGCAATTTTATTCGCTATATCAAGCTTACTTTTCTAGTAGATTTGCAGCCACCGTGGCGTTTTAACGTGGTTATGTCACCTCCAGCATCAACAAGAATTGTTGCGGAGGATCGGCGAAAGCAGTGCCCAGTATATAATTCGTAATTTGGCAAATTTTAAATACTTGGAAATGTCTTTTCCCATAGCTCCAAGCTCATTCAGACCTATTCTCTGAATGGTACACTTTCCTTTTTGATGATTAATGAAAAACCATGGACCATTACCATTTTGAGGGCGAAGATATGGGTATATTTTTTTAAATTTCGTAGAATTTGCCAGTTACAGTAAAATTCTGTACTATTTCGGTTTTACAGTTTGGTATTGTTACTGAAACAGCTGAATCAAGATCATTGAAATGAGTGATTTTCATTTGATGTAATTCATGTCTTCTACATGCACCCATTACTCCCATAACTAATGCGTCCGACTATGTAAATTAGTTTACTTAAACATATTTTTCATCAAATGGAAATATAAAACTTACTTTTGTTGCCAAATATATTTATCTGGAGCCTATTCAATGAAATTACCGATGTCATTTGCTGTAAAGATCTTTGACTTTTTGGGTTTGTAGCCGTTAGACTGCCGCTTGAGGAATGCTTTCAGTTTCAAATATTTGGCAATATCTATATCATTATAGATACTGAGAGTCGTTCTCAGCATTGAGAAGTGTGACCACAAAGTGGAACTTTTAAATTTTTTGGCTAAGTCGCCAACATAAGCCATTGAAACGTTCTCGGAAAACGATTTTGTCTTTTGCTCTACCTTCCATTCCAAAAAAGGTTATAAGCGCGTTGATACATACTCTTCGACGTTTCCGGTAATAAATTCAGTGTTGTTACCTTCGCTGCTTCTATTATGTTCGGAGGTGTCAAATCTAAGTCAATATCACTATCAGTTTCCATTTCAGTCAATAGTTTTTATAGAAAATAATTATGAAATTACTCGTTACCTACTAAAACTTTGACAGAAACGATCTGCTGACATTTCATCAATTTGTCGCTGGACGTCATAATTTGACAAGCCGTAGTCGTCGTGATTTTAGAGTGAACCTAGACCTAACACGAAATATTCCATTTCGCAAAAATGAAATTCTGTACAAAATGTGCTTGTTTATGATTGAAGTTACGGTTATAAAATGAACATTTATCGAGGTTGTCGCAGAAAAAAGTTATTATGGTAAATGAAGAAACTGCTGTCGATAATCAATACAATGATATTTTTGAATCCCGCTCTGTCAACATGAGTGTGTAAACAAATGATTTGCCGATGTTTATCTATAACTGACAAGATCAACATTTGGGAATATTACTGTATAGGGAGCTGACATCAGGTAAAATGAGTTTATAATTCTCAGGTAATTTTAGGTCTTGGATTTTTTTATTAACCCAAAGGAACTTTTTATGACGAAGCAATGTTCGGTTCATGGGGGTGAGGATGTCGTTCATTCATTTTATATTTTATAGCACAGAAATTGTACACAGAATACTATGGGTATGTCTATTTTATGGATGTGTGGCAGTCCATATTTCAGGTGGGAGGGAATTTTTTGATGAATGTGTCTGACAGAATTCAGATAATAATTATTGGTCCCCCCTCTACCACCTTATTTCACTAAATATTCATGAAAATTAAAGATGGTATTTTCGATTTATGCATCAATCATGTCTTACTTCAAATATAGAACACACTCCACACGTGGGAGGAATGCTTTATTTCCTGGAACATCCCGTTTATCAACAACTATGGGCAGTCCATTCGAATGTACATCAGTCGAAATTCTTGCTAGACGTTATCGCTTGAAAAATTGCGATTTTTTTCTGAATATATTTTCTATTTTCAGTTTTCGGAGCGATTCTAGTTTCTTGTTACTCCTTTCCACACGATAAATCCCTCATACGAACTATGAATAGTCGCATATACCATATCCAGGCGTGAAATATCTGAAACATTTTCAAAAAATTAAAATTTTGGTATTAGTCCTCGAAGTGTCATCCCAACTTATTTGTTTCATGTTATGATAATATTTTTTTTTCTAATATTGATATTGATTGATTTGTCTTCACCTATTTTGTGAAAATATTCCGACTTGTTCCGCAATCATTGTGGAATCGAAGAAGTGTTAATTGTCCTACAGTTCCTTTTCCTGAAATTGGAAGAAACTGTGTTCATATTGAAGTTGTTTCAATTCTGGAAAAAATATCTGAAATCCAAAAGATTTGTGATGAATATCTTCTGATTCAATGTTGAGTCAAAATATGACACATATTCCATCAGAGTATCATTGCATGAGATGAAACTTAGAATAGGCTCATGCAGTTTTCTACAGAAGTCAAATTGCATGAGTCCAAAAGGTGACAGGGTATTGATCAGTGAAACCGCCAAGACAAGAGATAATTGCTTCTTGTCTCAATTTCTCTTGTTTTTTTTTCGAGACAAGAAATACTTTTTCTGACGTAAAAATCAATACGAGATAAGAGAATAAATCACTTGAGACGAAACAAAACAGGAGCGCCCCTCTCGATAGAAGAACCCAAGGTAATTCGAGAGGATGACGTCATATTGAGAATTCAAGTAGAGAGCGTTAAAACTGTTTTTTTGGAGACTAATACTTCCTGGAAAAAGTAACCTCCTATAATTCGAAAACCTCTAAATCGAAAAAGAAAATATATTCAATTGTAGAAGGTAGGTTTTTTGTCTACCTAAATACGTTACTACGTGCACCAAAAATTTTATTGTCAGCCATAGAGAGAATATTAATTGGAACCGTGGCTTATTATTCTACGATAGAGTGGAAGGGTGGAAATTGATGAATCCACAATGTATGGGTTCTCTCCTTCAATTTGACAACTCACTTGATATAATGGATCTCAAATGAATATCTTCATTTTTTGAAGCATGTTTCCTGAATATCGATTTTCGTGAAATCGTTGAAAATTGAAACGGAATAGGTAAGCAACTCTGTATTTTATCTTTCAGTGCATTCCAGTTCTGATCTTCGAAGAAAACAACTGTATCATCAGCGAAACTAGTTATTTCACCAGAAATTGAAGAGTTGAACATTTCTTCAACATATAATGTGAAAAGAATGGGACCAAGAAGGGTTCCTTGTGGGACTCCATAGCCTACAGTCTTTTCATTACTCAGAGATCTCTTCATTTTTACACACTGCTGACAATTATTCAGATAACTTTCCATCAAATCCAGCAATTCTCCTTAAATCCAATATTTTTGAGTGTTTTCAGTAATTCTGGATGACTTACAGTATCAAATGCTTTCGCCAAATCGATGAATACGCAAATGGCTGATTCTTTGGAATTCACCGCTGCATTTATTTTATTTTTCATCTGGATCTGGATCTGGATCTGGAGTCGACCTACTATCCATAAAGCCAAGTTGATTCATTGAGATCCGATTGTATTTTTTCATGAAATCAATTATTCTTTTCTTTATAATTTTTCCTATGATTGTGCTTATGGAATTGGAATAGGTCTATTATTCGCGAGAAGACTTTTCTCTCCTGATTTATGTAATTGCTTTACTACAGCAATTTTCAACATCTCTGGAAATACTTCAGTTTCTAATATTGTATTTAGAGTTTTTTTTATTGGATTGATTAAAAAATCGATGCAGTTTTCATCGTCTCTGTCATGATTTCGTCCAATCTTGGTGATTTATTCGATTTCAATTCTTCAAGTACTTCTTTCATTTTACTTAGATCAGGTGACCCCATATATATTGTGTTTAGTATTCTGTTACTGGAAAATCGTCGATTCGCCAGATTAGTACCCACATTTTTTAAATTATGATTGTAGGATTCTGCTATATGGGAAGTATTACTTAACGTTTTTTTGTCAACTTGAATTTTCTTCATTTTATGATACCCTTCCTTTCTTGCAATTTCTCAACACATTTCCACATATGTTTTATTTATTTCACGTTTATGAAAGTCTGATTTTTTTATGGGGATATCTAGAGTATTTATATATATTTTTAATTCATTGATCAGGTTGAGATTATCTGGGTTTTTTGTAATTTTTTATACATTTCAACTTTTCTATTCACAGATTCTACCAGTCCGTTTTTCTATGTTTTTTGGCCATGTTTCCGAAGTTAATATTATTTTCAATTCATCGTAGAATATATGTTTTTCGATTGTTATAAGGATTTTTCTCATTATATTTCGGAATTGAGTTTATATTGAAGAATTTTCCAGTAATGATCTGAGAGGAACGATTCCCACACTATTGAACTGGAGTCCTCATATGTTTCCCTAGTTTTCAAGAAAATGTAGTCCAGACAACTTCTGGTTCGACCGTGTACAAGAGTTGCTCTGTTTATCATTAACCTTTTTTGTTAGGGTAATCTTCTATATCATCACTCTCTTTGGAAAGATCAATATTCCCCCAATTTTTTTTTTTAATAAATGCTCCATAGAATATATAGTTCGAAATTGAAATTGTTGATATTTGTAAAGAGTTTCCCACCTTTTTCCAGAGTCAGTTCAATTGCATTCATATGATATAGGACAATTATTTTCTGATTGAAATTATAACGTTATTGTTATACATATATATATATATATATATATATATATATATATATATATATATATATATATATATATATATATATATAATATATATATATATATATATATATATATATATAACTAAAAAACACGCTTTCATAGAAAACCAGACTGAAAAAATAGAAAATAAGAAAAAATGTATTTTATTTAAAAAAAAGCGTGGGGTGAATGGTATCAATAATTGTATAGTACATTACACACCTAGGGCAGTAAAGTAAGAAATATCTCAGATCACAGGTATTTGTTGGCTAAGGCAATATCATGCACCCCACGCTTTTTTATAAATAAAATAATTTTTTTTCTTATTTTCTATTTTTTCAGTCTGGTTTTCTATGAAAGCGTGTTTTTCAGTTTTTTTGAACTATTATTTATTTTAACTTTTCAGTTTAGTTTTCTATTAACGCCTGTTTTCAGTTTTTCAAACAATTATTATTATTATTGATTTTTTTTAACTATTATTCTCCATTATTGAATAGAATCGGACCATAATCACAGAACTCGCGGCCATTTTGGAGCCGCCATCTTGAATCCTCCAATTTCGACAAAATAATCATAATCTCCGACCCCAAAAACCCCCACTTACCAATTTTGAATACAATCAGACCATAATCACAAAACTCGGCCGCCATTTTGAAACCACCATCTTGAATTTTCCAATTTTTACGAAAGAATCATGATATTCGACACCAAAAACCCCCACATACCAATTTTGAATAGAATCAGACCATAATCACAAAACTCGTCCACCATTTTGGAGCCGTAATCTTGGATTTTCCAATTTTGACGAAGGAATCATAATCTCCGACCCCAAGAACCCCCACATACCAATTTTGAATAGAATCAGACCATAATCACAAAACTCGTCCACCATTTTGGAGCCGTAATCTTGGATTTTCCAATTTTGACGAAGGAATCATAATCTCCGACCCCAAAAACCCCCACATACCAATTTTGAATACAATCAGACCATAATCACAAAACTCGGTCGTCATTTTGAGCCGATTTTGTTTTTTTTTCCATTTTTACAAAAGAATTATATTCACTTCAAAAACCCCCACATACCAATTTTGAATAGAATCAGACCATAATCACAAAACTCGTCCACCATTTTGGAGCAATTCGATTTTTAATTTTAAAAAAATAATCTCCGACCACGAAAACCCTCAGATATCAATTGGAGCCGCCAATTTGTTTTTTTTTTCACACAAAAATTTCCTACTGTAGTGTCACCGGAATTATTCACACCTGCCAAATTTCAAATCATTCGGTCGTCTGGAAGTGGGTCAAAATCACGCCCAAAGCAGTCGGTTACAAACAAACAAACAAACAAACAAACCCACATACAAGTGAAGCTGATAAAAAGGGTGTAATAAAAAGCATCAAATTAAAGATAGTGACACCTATAATCTGTGCGGCGAAGCTTAGACGCCAACCCACGATACCAATAGTTGTACTCCCTAGTGCGTTCATTATGTATGTATATATATATATATATATATATATATATATATATATATATATATAATAACGCCCTGTTCAAGTTCCCTTCAGAATAAACCATGTTGTACCTTCTAAGTTATATATTTCCGAGCCATATATATTCCATGTTTCTGTTAGAATTGCATTTGAATTCCTGAGGAAAATTATTCGGAATGTTTGGCAAGACTTCTTGGACAACTGGACAATAGATCAGATCGCATAGTTTATAGTCTCGAACATCTCATAGATGCAGTATAGAAAATCTTCTACCAACTACAAACAAGAATATTTGAATTTCTTAAACTTTTCTGGCTGGCCACCACACGACCTGATGCTGAAGATAGGTATCCGCACCATGATGTTAAGAAATTTAAGCCCACCTAATGTGTGTAGGGGTAGGTACAAGATTATTTATCACCCAACTAATTTAATTGTAGCAACCATTCTCACCGGGCTATCAGCCGGACAACTAGCTCACATTCCGCGTATTCCGATTATACCGAGGGACAGATATTCTCACTGGTAGGTATAGACTTGAGAAAGGAATGCTTTTGCCATGGACATTTATATGTTGGCCTACTTCGAGTGGTATCTTCCGAAGACCCATAAATTTTGCTACCAGAACAATAAACATGGTATACAGAGAGGACCTGATGTGATGTACTAAATATCTTCCTGGCCAATTCCGTCAGTTAAATGCGTTCAGATGTTACGAAATTTGTTTTATATTGAATTATGGTAAAACTGTTGAAAAATGAAAAAAAATATATATAATTTCGACTTTCCATTTATTGATATTGCCTGACTGACACTATACTATCATAATTATTCATAGAATTTTTTCTTTATTTTTTTGGTTATGATCGCCGCTTCACATGCATTGTACCTAAAGTAGCTTCTATCATCCTAGGTTATATTTTCCGATATATTTGCCAAATAACATCACAGTCCGTTCGGTAGTTTCAGCGTTCTTTGTTAGAAAATACACCTCAACTTTCATAATATCAGTGTGATGGGATAAATTAGCTTTGGAGTTTCAAAGCCATACGAGTGAAATTTTGAGCAAGCTCCAAACGGAAAGACACTAACGTGTTTAACTTGTATTCATCTATCCGTGCAAAGTCGGGACGAGCCAGATAGTATATAATATTTTTGAGAAAGCACAAAGGATCCATCGGTAGTTCTCCAGTAACTCACCGATTCAATTCAGTGCAGATGCCAGTAAATGGTAGGTTTTTTTTTCTTCAACTGCCAATGGTGAGCATGAATGTCGGAAGCTTGAACAGGCGGTAGTTGAAGATTAATTCACGATACCAGTTCATTTATTATTTCAGTGCCGGAGCCACATTCTTCCATCATTCGTATTCTTCGTCTCGAGATGAAACGATCAAGCACAACTGACGTGTGAATTCGAAGTGTAATTTGCATCTGTGCGTCGCATATTCCGTTATTTTCCGCGTATGTCACGATCGAAACAAGTCACGATCATCTTCAATGATGGGAGCTCACAAAATTGCTTTGATACCTGGTAATTACTGCAGGCAATAACCATTGATCATTTTTTAATCTATCAGAATGAGGTGATATATGTACTGCCAATAGTTAGTTTTTCCCCTGTGTGTGTCACTCATTTTTTGTTGAAACTATATGGCAGCGAGTTGTTTTGTCGTGTCAATTATTCTTGTAGTACCTACTTTCTATGTTGGATGATACACTAACCGAATGATCATTGTTTTCTATTCAATTCTTCGAATTGACAAATGAGTCAACATTTGTCAATAAAGAAAGCGTTTGGAAAGTTTTTTAAGTGAAATTTTGTCAGATGCAATCCAGATTTTCATAAATTATACTGAATTTTTGCGATCCATCTTCAAATTTCAATCATCATTTTTTCCATGATCTCATATCTATCGAAGATTTTCTCGAAACACAATGGGGATGAAACCATCAGAACGTCGGGATCTATCGAGTCATATCAAAAAATCTTCATCCCCCCGGATCCTTGGGATTGAGAGAGACAAAATATTTCGATCGAGACGAGAATATGCCAATGAGAGTAAAAAACGTATCATACAGCATCACTGATTCTTCCTATTTATTCCAGTTAGTGACACTTGAAATGAGTTTGGGATCAAAACCAGAGAGTTAATTTTTTTTCTAAAGCTGAAGTTTCTAAATGTACATGAGATTGATGAACAATGCTAGTATAAAATAGACATAGTTCATATCTACAGATAATTTTATAGATGTAAATTTTTTTATAGTACCTTCTATTTCGATGGTGACTTTCAGGTTTGACAAAGAAATGAACTATTCGGAACATAAACGATAAGCCGCGATAAGCCCCAAAAAGGAGAGGTGTGACAAAAACGGTGTAATTCCCAAAATACACAATATATTTAAAATTCTACTGGGCCCCAATTCATACTGAGGTGAGCTAGCTACAGAACAACTCCCAGAACCATACGAATCAAAACATAGTATCCACCACCACATGTGTTCATTCACCTACACCAAGTAGAAATCATTATTGGACACTGAAGAAATAGTTTTACTTCCTGTCACTTGTTGCCGTTAGTTCAAGTTGAAGAGATATTTGTGGGACGATGAATCAATTTGAGGAGACCTCGTGGTCTACTTTCTTTCGAAATATTCTAGAGAAAGAGTCCCAGATTACAGGATGGATGTCCACTGATGAGTGTTTTCCAAAACAGTGGTATAGGGCAGAGTTAGTAATATTGGAGCTTCCTCTGATGTCGTGGGCTAAACTAATTAGTGGGCTCCATTGGGTGTACCCCTTTTCGGAAAATCTTCATTATTCTGTTTTAACCAGAAAACCAGAAATTATAGTTGAAATATTGAATCTGCCAAAAAAAAAACCTGAAACAAAGCAACTCCTTCTGTGACCTTTCCTCTCCAGCTTTGCTTGCGTTCTACAAAACTATTTGTTTCAGAAATACGTCAGTTTCGCAAGATATTTTTATGAAATATCTTGTATCGGAATATAAAGAGAAATTATTTTTTTGCACAGAAAGACTCCTTCTGATGATGGAATGTTAGACTGGGATACTCCAGTAATTTATTCAACATACCAATAACAAATTTTCAACATAATCCACATAATAACTCCTCCCAAAACTGTTCAGAAAAATCCGAAACTTGGTTAATGTCTTTCAGGAGCTTTTGTGGGTAGCCTATTGGATGAAAAATCATATAAAATTAAATTCGTCTACCGTTTCGGTACATCGATTTGTGCCAACCATAAATCAACATGTGGGTTCATTGTTGAAGAGAAGGGATTCAAGTTTCGATTTCAGCTAGTTTTTCGGAACTTTGTCCTGTGTGTATAAAGTCATGTTGACTTCAAAAAATGCTGCAGCTAGGAAACTTCATTTTCCATGCGGTAGAAACAAAGTGTCTGGATCTCATACCCTCAACCCTCTAGGAAAGATTAGGAAAAAAACAGAAATCTACTGATTATAAAACAAGGTTTTACTCCATCGGTTCACAACTAGAGAATTGGATGAAACTTCCTCACACCCTCGAGAGTTGTATACTGGAGGATATGAAAAACCAGGAATTTGTTTTTCATTCTAAAGGAAGATTCCTAAGGTTGTCAAAAAATATTTTTTCTGAGTGAAGATAAATATATTTCCAAACATAGCTATGCACATAATCAGAATACTACTTCATGAACACGTGTGGATATGAAGGTATCTAATGAACGCTGTTGTAATATATACCTGGTATCATTCGGAAAGATTGCAATAAATAACAGGAGCTCAGAAAGTAATTCAGGAAAATTTAAGAATTTCTCAATTCTCGATGTGAGAAAAGAAATGATCTCGAAGTTGGAAGTGAAATTCCATCGGTTCATTCACTTCTAAATTGGCGGATTCATTGATTGGCATTCTGAGGGGATGAATACGATGATGAAATGTTGCTAGCGATGTCTAAATCCAACCAATCTCCCAGCTGTACTTCTACATAACATGAGAAATCTACTGGATTTAAAAATATCGTAAACTATGTAGAGTGCCACACCAAAGTGCCTATGGTGATGAATTTCATAGATGGAAAAACGACTAGGGTCAATGAAGTTGAACTAGCCTAGGAGTTTCAGAAATCGAAATACGAAACTATGCTCCCATCAGAACGAGCTAATTTCCGTAACCATTGTGAATATATTATTGAAATCAGTACACATCTTTGCTTTCGGCTGAGCCTGTCCGAAATAAATTATACCAGTTGTCAACGTATTCCCCAGGCAAACATAGATTTCAAAGTTCCTATGGTTTGGATTCAAAACCTGTTAGGTGTTCTCCTGTAACGTCAGGAATACCGCGAGGGTTCTCTCCTACGGCTTCCATTATTCCCAATAACTTATCAACGACGTGAAAAATATTTCGACTCTTTTAAAATTCTGCTATACGCGGCTGATATTTTTCGAGAGTTGTGTCATACACAGACTGCCGGAATATTCAATCCGATTTCCTTTGATTTTCTCAATTCTGTTGATCTCTCAGGCTATTTTGCAACTTGAAATTATATTCGACAATTCCTTTTACGAAAAATCAGAATTTGTTTGATTTTCACTACAATTCGGAGGGTGATTTTCGAGCTTTAACTTGTATTCTGAAAATATTGATGAAAACTGCAGGGAGATGTCAGGCCTGAATAAGTGGAATGTGTTAGAACTTTCACTCGCAAAAGTATATACACGGAAAGTTGAGATTTGCTTGCGTCATCTGGACACCACAAAATGATACAGAATAGATCATCATCAGATTTCTCATCTCGGATTCAACGGAGGTCATGATGTGGAAGACAGGAGTTTATCAGGAATAACATTTGGCATTATTTTATTAGATAAATGAAAGATCATTACGAATTTTGTCTCCATGTTTGAAATTCTCAAAAATGACTCTTTGGAGTCTGTTCTTAGTTTTTGAACATGTACCTCCTGAAATCATGAAGAATACATTTTTTTCCCCGATGTATTTTATCAAATAACTTGAATTTATTTTTGAGAATATTGCATGCAAGGAATTCAGGAACACTCATACTCAACAAATGTTTTTGATGACGAACTTCTGGAGACAATTGATCAGGAAATCTATCGAAGTGAAGGAGGGCACTGACATGTCATGGTGATACATGCAAACAATTAGAAAGTATATAACAAAATGGTGTAAAAGAGAACAGCTATCAGTTAATGCTCGGAGAACACAAATTGTTGCTTTCACGAGAGAACGACGCTGCAAGGTCTGAAACCATCAATGCTGAAGGGCACATAAATTCCATTGGCTAAAGAAGCAAAGTTTCTAGAGGAAGTTTTGATCGAAAACTCATAAAGAAAACCCATACAACAATAATCGCCTAAAAGGCATCCATAGCACTAGGCAGGTGGAGGAAGATGTGCGGCAAGAACTGGGGACTCAATCCTAAGATGACCATATAGCTATACACAAGGGTAATCAGGCCCATGGAATCATATGGGTCAGTGGCGTGGTGGCCAAAGACTTTCGAGTAGGGAACCATAAGGCCATTAACAGGCTCACAAAGACAAGCATGTCTCAGTGCCTCAGGGGCCATAAAAAACCACTCCCACGGCCGCGATGGAGGTCATCCTGAACCTACCACCATTACATATCTACATACAGGGAGAGGCAAGAATTATTACTTACAGACCCAGGCAAGAGCAAGCACCCATCATCAAACTCCACGGGACAGAGTATCAAAGGCTAGAAAAAGAGCTGAACTGAATATAACTTCAATAGAAAATACGAAGTCAGTTTACCAGAACAAGAACACTGGGAGGGACGAGCACCCATCAGCGCAGCATCAATCTAATACACAGACGGCTCAAAGACCAAAGAAGGAGTTGAAGCCGGAATATACGGGCAAAAACCATGGATAATGATCCTGTCAAAAGACACCACACTATTTCAAGCGGAAATAGCAGCAATACACCACGGCATCGAAGGAATAATTAAGCAGGATAGAATCGGCCATTTCATTGTCGAATTAACTCCAAAGTTGTGTGGGACTGTACCTGTCCCCTGAATGAACTAGCAAACCGTGAGAAAGTGACCTTGGCATGGGTTTCAGGACACAAAGGTCACCAAGGGAACAAAAAAGCCGACGAACTGGCCGGACAAGGCTCGTCAATGCTGTTCTACAGCACGGAACACTTCTGCGGCGTAGCAAAAGCAACGAGTAGAGAAACAATCACCAAGTGTGTGGGAAAATAGGCCCAAAGCTGGTGGGAGCAATCCTCAGGACAGAGGTAGGCACATAGGTTTCTCAGAAAACCATCACCTTTGATCACGGCAGACCTACTGAGCAGGGACAGAAGATCCGTAAAGGCAATAAGACACTATAAACTCAATGAGCATATGGAAAATATAGGTCTGTTAGAAGAAACCACTCCCAGGTTTTGTCAGACAGAAGAAGAAACCACCGTCCATATACTATGTGATTGCGAAGGTATACTAGGAAAAAGGTTTCCACGGAAGGGAACAAAATACTCAGAGGCAGGAGGTTACGTTAATGAGCCACTTCCAGGGATCAACATACTGAAAAGGACCAAGTTTGCGCAAGTTAGCTGAATATCAAGGAAACCACAATAGATCTGCAAAGATCGCGGTGGAAATAGGCCACAGGGCCACCCTTTGTGCACATCTACTATCTACAAATATTGTTGCCACAATTTCACATACATAAGGACTCCCCGGTTTTGTTTCAGTTACCAGGAAATCCTGTTATTTCATGAACATGTTTTGCAAAGGAAAGACTGTGGAGAAGATATCTCTCAAATTGAGTTCAGAAAGTGGTCATTCAGGAACTATCTTTTTTGTCAAATATTCATACATTTCTTTCTATATTTTATATTTTATTTTCCCTGGAAATAAGAAATATTGATTTGCGCTTATGAATCAATGCATTTCATAATGGAAGATGTGATTATATGTGAGGAACTGGAAAGATTTCGTGCAAACAAAATCATATTTTTGTATGAAAATATAATGATAATAATAATTATACTTCATTGTCCAAAACCGAAAATCTTGACAATGCTTCAGGTATATGTACGAATAAAATAGGATATTGGACAAAACAAACAGAAGTTCTGGTCATTCACACACAAATACAAAATAAAGAAGCGGAATTTCTGAAATAATATAACAATAACGATTATCATAATAAAATTCTTGTAAAATATAATAGGTCTGTTACTCAGGATTTTATGTTTTTTCTGAAATCCTCAATATCAATATAGAGTCTTTGATTTCAATTGGCAGATGGTTGACTCCATTACTAATGAACTAATCTTTGATTAGAGAAGACGGAGGCAGAGGTAATTTTGAATTATTTTTGGAAGTTTGTGTCGTGTGTAGTATTTGGAAGAAGTGATATAATATTTTGGAATATGTTTTCTCATAAGACGGTTTTCAAAATGGAAAGGGCTGATAAATCATGTGGCATCATTCTACAAAAATTTCTAATAACTCTTGTTTGTACTTCGAGGATCGAGTCCAGCAAATCTGAAATACATACTCCCCGCAAGGGTGAGCCGTACCCCAAATGTGATTCAATCAGTGCGTAATATGCTGTTTCAGCAGATACGTCATACTCCTTAGCAGTTTACTCTGATTGCATAACATCGAGCAGATTTTTTTGTTTTAAGTGCATATCGAACTTCAATTTCTCGCCCATCACCGAACCCAGAAATCTGGTACAATCTTTATCCACGAGGATTCTGAGGTTATATCGTGGAGAGTGAATTACAATGAGTCTATTGCTATTTCTCTGATAATAAATGATGAGAGGTTTGCATCACACCTAGACTGGGCTATTTGTATATCTCGAAATTTTGTTTCGTCAAGATCTTTACGCGTCCTACTTTTTGAAAAAATTGTGGTATCGTCTGAAAAAAACGTCAGTTCGCCAGAAATATGAGGATTTGATATATCATTAACGTACAATACTATTTGACCCTGTGAGGTATGCGTCAAACCAATCCAGAGTTACTAATCTGCACCTATAATGAAGGAGCTTTCGAAATCGAAAGCTTTCGTAAGGTCAGAGAACATTGCCGCAGCAATATGTGCGTGATTTATATCAGAGTGAAGCTCATGTAGATAGAAAAAGATTGCGTCATGTGTATTTTCACATTGAAATACAAATTGATTTGCAGAAATTATGTTATGGGTACTGAGGGACTCATTGTGTCTTTTTTCCACTAGATTTTCAATGATTTTTATGAGAGTCGGTATCAGAGATATTGGTCTAACATTGGAGGGATCATCAAGGTTCCTTTTCTCGTGCAATGGAATGATCTCTTTCAGATAAAATGGAAATATTGCATCACGAAACAACAAATTTGATAATGAGACTATAGTATTAAGGACAACTCTTGGGAGGTAATCGAAAATATTCATTATTTTTTATTTCTTCCATTACTTCCGACAATTCGTCAATATTTTTATCATAAAATAATGAATAATTATCATTTCCATACTCTTCAAAATTTATCAAGGGGTCATATGATACTATAGTGTTTTTATTGAGCTTTTTTGCAATTGACAAGTTGCACTTATTGGTATTTCTGAAACCATTATTTCTCAGGTTTTTTCCTCAGGTCATTTATTATGGACCATGTTTCTTTCATTCTGTTATTTTATGTATCTATTCTATCCCTGTAGTAGTGTTTTTGCGAACTTCAGTACTGTTCCTAAGATTTTGCGGTATTTGTTCATGTTCATGGAAATAAAGATTGTTAGTTAATTTTCGTAGGTACTGCAAGGATCGCATATTCTTCGAGGACTTCTTGATTACCAGTATTATCCAGGATTTTTCGTTTCATTCTAATTTTCTGAATGAATTAAGGCCTTATGGAAACTTCTATGAGTCGATTATAGAAAGCAAGGAAGTGATCACTAAGGAATATAATACTTTCCCAGTCGAGTTCAAGAATTTTATTGAAACCTATTGTAGTTTGTGTCGCTAAGAGGACTGCTATATTTGTACTTTCTGTCTGCAAAGACAATAAGCTATTTTTTCATCAATAATGGCTTTCCATAAACAACATTTGTTTCATCAATGTCAGTTATTACTGATTCGGATTCGGCTACTGGGTCGCATATATCTAGTTTATCCTTATGGCTCCCGTTGAGAGTATTGTCAACCAGTGTTTCAATTTGACACATTCTTGCTCTTGGATTTAGAATCCTAAGGATATCCTTGTAAATATTTTCCGAATCTTTTTCCAAATCCACAGCCAAGTTTTTTGAATTGGTAGTTGTTTGCACTTTGCTGTTCAATTTCTGTTTGTATGTTATGATAAGTTGTTTTGATCATTGAATTAAAATTTGTGTTGGTGTTAAAACGGTTTATTTCGATTTTTTACTGAACTCATGTATTGCATTTGGCAGTTCTTCTGTTTTATTTATTGTCTTCAATATTTTTTTCGTGATGTGAAGAAGGCATACAATCCTTTTTCTCTCTGAGCGAATTCCTCAGTAAATAACTTGTTCCTCATGGTCAGTTTTCCAATATGGTAATTTAACATTTTTGTGTACTCAGATAATTCATGAATAACTTTTCTCCTCAATTGAAGTTTCTGAAGTTTCCTGTTCACAAACTGTCCACCATAAAAAAAAGTCTTTTGAGAATTCAAACTCTTGTTTCGTTTTCATCACTCTTATGGAACACGGCAAAACATTTTTCACAAAAATAAAGTTATGTGGGGGGGATTCCGCTTCACAGCATTCATAGTTAAGCATATTTGTGCAAATTTATATTGAAAAAATATTTGAATACCCTTTTACTCAGCTCAGCTCCTGGACTAGTATGTTTTGGTCTGGCTCGTTTTATCTTGTAGACTTAATTGTTCATGTTTTTGAGGTTATTTTGGGGGAGCACCATATTACTGCCACTACACATGCACAGGATACTTCAGGTCTTTATCTTGTGAATTCAGTAGAATTTGGCTTCTGATTAACTAACTAATCTACTCCTCATACATTAAAAATCAGAACAATGTTCAAAGACGACCTGCTCGAACGGAGTCTACCGCACCATCTCTCTGAGTGTACGTAGGTATAGAAAGTACGTCTGTTCACTTCTATCCCCTGATAATCTTGAAAATATCGAGACTTTTTATAAGGAGGATTATTAGTCCAATAATCTAAGGGTTTGGCAAGGAAAAAACTACGGAACTGTTCTTCTCAACGGATCTTTATGTTTATTGGAGTGCTTAATCCCAATCTGGAGTTTGCTACCACAGCAGCTATCGGCTTCATACGCAAAACCGCAAAAAATCGCCCAAAATAGCGGTTATTGTCGGATTTTTACCTATAACACCCATTATATAGTCAATTGTAGCTCAAACCAATACCTATGAAATGAAAGAAACAAATCTAAAATCGAACCATTTTTTGCAGAGTTAGA
Organism: Gonioctena quinquepunctata; assembly: GCA_018342105.1. Classification (NCBI taxonomy): domain Eukaryota; kingdom Metazoa; phylum Arthropoda; class Insecta; order Coleoptera; family Chrysomelidae; genus Gonioctena; species Gonioctena quinquepunctata. Next base: position 201,949 of record JAFIRS010002298.1, on the reverse strand, counting down.
ATCTTTTGAAAAATGGCGATAGGTAGCGAAGTTGGCTAAAAACGCGAAAACCACCTCGAAAATGTCTGCTGGTGCTCTATTATTCTTCTTTTACTCCTATAATAAAATAATATATGTTTTAATATGTACAGCTCATATTACCGAACGTGAGTGGGGCACCTACTCACCTATTATTTCCCTTTACAAGTACTCTCTTTCTCAAATCTCAGCGAAAAATCAAATTTAGGTATCGTGGTAGAAATTACTGAACAATTGACCACTCTTACCGAACTGCCGAACGTCAGTGAGCATTTTTTCATCCCACTCTGTCAAGTACAGTTGATACAGGTAGTTGGTTGTGATGAACGACAATTGATCTTTAGCTTATGTTTATTGTCAGCTTATTATTATTATACACTTTCATATCATTATATAAAAATAGTAAGTTGAGGATTAAGATATAGTAATTGTTAAGAAAGTGGACAACTCGAATTAGCTCCACCTGGAAACAGAGAAAACACAGTCTGTAGATCTGTTTTGTCTTCAGAAATCAAGAAAAATAGTTTCATTCAAGTATATTCTTATAAGCAGGTGTACAGAATAGCTCATTACTCACCCATCGAATCGTCTGCCATAGTTATAAACCGAAGTATCGAGAGGGGACAATTTTGGGCGCTTGTGACATGGTTGGCTCTCATCTGTTGGCGGATCCACTGAAACAGAAAATATATCACATGCAAGATAATAAAATATAAGGATGTTCTGAAGTACCTTCAACTTCTTCAAGATTATCAGATGAAAGCGGTGACTCCAGAAAGTCGTCTATATCGTCGTCCTCATCAAAGATGATTTCTTGATTAGAGCAAAGACCATCACACTCACACAACCTTCTACACCCCTTCTGATACTTGCAGCTTATCAGCTTCACCAGCTTGTCTGGGGCTGGAACTTTGAGGTTGGTTATAGGGACCAAGTTCCTCTGGACTGTCCGCCAATCCAACTCCTCTGTTGGTAGATCGTTTCCAGGCCACTGCTGTACATGGAAAACACGATATGTTTGCTGCTGGGCTGCGGCTTCTGAGGGTGGAATGATGGCAAAATTTCAATTGAAATTTTGGGCCGAAGTTATGTACTACCTGTAGCGATGGTCGTTCAAGGAAGCGCAACGAAAATCACCCCCGTACAATACAACCAAGAATTTTGCCCCTGCTGCTCTTCTTTTGTTGCAAATGGATTTTGAATTTGTTTGATGTCAGATGATAGAATTGAAAACTTTTGGAGAGTCTTGGCAGATTCTACCTTCCCTTGATGAAAGAGGGCGGAGGTCGAGTCGCAACCGCTGAATGCGTGTGTGAACAGAAAATGTTCTGCAACGGATCTGTCGATAGCGGTTGGTGGGTGGTTTCAGAAAATAGACGTTGCTCGGTGTTTGTGTGCCAATGAGGATGACCAGGAGATCGATGTTCGTACTGGCATCAATGAAAGATTGTTTACCCTTCTGCTGCACTGTAGATGTCGTTGTTCCATCATCTAACGATTCCTCACACACAATACACTTGCGAGACATTTTTTGCGTATATTTGAACAAGAAAGATTCGAACTCAAATGCTCGCCGTCACATTAGGGGCCACAAACTGAAACGGAGTGTATTCGAATAGCAGGTGTTCCGAAGGAAGGGGTGTGAGGGGTGTAAGTAAGTGGGGAGCAGGGAGCAGGTTACCAACAGATTGGGAGGGAGTGGTCGATTATGTCGTAATTTCTTCCACAATTTATGCAACCTGACTTCAATTTTTCATTGAGATTTAAGAAAGGGAGTACTTGTAAAATACCAATAGGTGAGTGTATAATACATATTATTATACCTGTATATTTTATTATTATACATATTATATTATTATACATATTATATTATTATACATATTATATTATTATACATATTATATCATTATACACGTATTATTATATACGTGTGAATCCATATGATAATTGATTATAGGGGTAAAAGAGGATAATAGGGCACCACGGACATTTTCGAGGTGGTTTTCGCGTTTTTAGCCAACTTCGCTACTTATCGCCATTTTTCAAAAGATCATAACTCTGCAAAAAATAGTCTGATTTTGGATTCAATTCTCTCGTTTTGTAGGTATTGGCTTAAGCTACAATTTACTATACGATGGCTTTCTTCAAAAAACGCTTTGTTGTCGTGTTATAGGTGAAAAACCGACAAGAACCGCTATTTTGGGAGATTTTTCGCGATTTTGAGTATGAAGCCGATGGCTGCCTCGTAGAAAACATCAGATTCGGATTCATCACCGCAAAAGACATTAAGATCCGTTGAGAAATGAAGTTCCGCAGTTTTTTTCTGAAAACGGCCCCGTGAAAGCTTATATTATTGGACTATATTCGATTCGGTCTTCGACAAATAAATGTTGAGATGTAACATTTCGTTGTATGCTATAGTGTCAAATGTTGGTCGTGTCAATTCAAACTTATTAATTTGCTTTTCAATAAGAGATCATCAGTATTTTTTACGCCCAAAATGCCAAGAAAAATGTTTATACTACTTTGGTCAAAAACTTCGGTCAAATAAGTTGTATCAATTCAAATCCCCAAAGTTTTTTTCTAATGGGTACAAAATTACTAAATTTTCCGTGTCAGACTTTCTTCGTGATTTATTCTTCTTTAATTTTTCTCAATGAACTTTTTTCTCCTTCCTTATTCTCAGTGATATTTCCCTTATAGGCTCTATTCGTAGCCTGATTCGATCAATTCCAGTCTCCTGAAATTTTCGTCATTCTCCCTGGCCTACAATTGAATAATTATATGAAACAATGAAATTCTGAGCCCATTTCATTTCATTTGGTTTCTTACTTTTACCCTTCTTTTTATATTCCTTTTTTTTTTGTTTCCAATTATTCCACATATTCTTATCAATTTCAGTTTCCTGCAAGTGTCTGCTGATCAGAATTATATACTAGATTGTGAAAATATCAAACAATCTGGTGAATATTGAATTCAATTCTACCTCCGAAACATATCAATCAACCAATCTCACGTGGGATATCGATGATATATTTGTTTCATTAGAACTAGATAAAATTCTAAATCAATATCATGAAACAACGCTCCTATTACGAGTAGACATTTGATTTTTTCAAATTCATTCTGTCTTTTCAACATAGTCTTAAAAATTATTTTATTTGAGTTTCCTTGTTCTCTATTTCCATAGCTTCTTTGTTTTTCCATTTTGAGTACACATTTCCTTGAATTGATTCAGAACATTGCATTTCGAACACCGTCTTTTCCATGCTGAATTTTTTCTGTCGTATTCGTGTGAATGTCTTGAATTTCTGCATTTTTGTTGCTACCCTGTTGATTTATTCAAACTGACTTTGAATATTCCTAGAACTATTGAAGATATTGCCAATTTGAGAAAAGATCACTGTAGAAGATAACAATTTCAATGTATAAATTCCAACTGTTGGATCTCTACAGTAACCCAAATTTTTCTATTTTAAGATATTGACTAGATTCACAATTTGCCTAATTTTTTTCCCATAGTAGAAAATTTTGGTATGATTTTACTATTTTTTTCCGCTCATGCAATGAAAGATTCTCTAATCATTAAACTTTTTCCAGGTTCATTAAAGAAATATGATAAATTACCCTGTTTCAGCTCAATGCCTTTTCAGTGTTTTTTTTTTCATTGCTCTGGTTTGAATGCACCAAATGAACGTTTTGTAGCTACCCTTACATCTACCAGAATTTTTCTATCGGGGCCTCATCTTGTTCTCCATGAATAATAATAGATGTTATTATATTAGTTTCAGTTGAGATAAATAATATTTGAAATAATTATCCATTTCTATCCTTTTCTATTCATTCGTATGAACTATGAAATAATAAAGTATATCTTCTGACCGGTAAGTCATGATAATATAATACCAAAAATCATCGTTGGTATCAATCACAATATATTGAACATTAGTTAACACAAAGGGAATGCTTCGCAACAGACAATAAATGGGTATTCAATACGAAACCAAAGAGAACTGAAAGGGAAAACTACAGAATGTTTTTCCACCCTAACAATACACAAGTCACGAACAATTTCTCCCTTTGTCGTGCTCCAAAGAGAGGAATGATAATAATGTGACAATTTAAGATAGAAGGTATGTAGGACAAAAGCAATATCGGAGGAGTTACGCATATTTTTATTCCCTTGGTGGTGACTCATCAAAAGCATCAGAGTCCCCTCATAGTTTTCGATAAGTTCAGAATATGGTAATGTTTCAATATACCAGCGGAATGGGAAAGAAGGTGAATTTTGTCCATCCATTATTCATCCCATACTGAAAATACTTATACTATTATCAAATTGTAATTGTCTGTTTGTTTGTTCTAGCATCACGCAAAAACTACTGGACCGATCTTGATCGAACTTTTTGAGTTTGAAATCTTATGATTGGACTTGAGACCTGGTACTAGCTGACTCGACAGAACGGTCCTGTCCGAATTTCTATATTCCCCAAATATTTTTTCCTCAAAACTCTCGTCTGTGTAGAATCTATTTTTTCCTATATTTGTTTGTGTTGTTTCATTTAGGTTATGCCTTTGACTCTGCCCGCTTCCCGTTTTCCCGTTCTAACGTTATGCCGTTTTTTCGTTATCCCGTTACCGATTTATCCCTTTTTCCCGTCATCCCATTATCCCCTTTTCCCGTCTTTCTATTTTTCAGTAATCCAGTTTTTCTGTTATCCCGTTTTCCCGTTATTCTGTTATCCCGTCATATCGTTTTCTTGTTTTTTCGTTATCCCGTTATCCCGTTTTTCTGATCGTTATCCCGTTTTCCCGAAAAAAAATTGCCAAATCAGTCCAGCCGTTCTCAAGTTATGAGCTCACCAACATAAATAGATATTCACTTTCATCATGTATACCTGAAAACATTTCCAGGACGAAGAAATTTCCAATTATTTTTATAAAAATATTTTCTTCACCTAAGAGCCTCATTCGGAGTATCACGAATATTGAAAAAAAAACAATTGGCCAGATAGGTCCAGCTGATGTTTTTATTAAATTTAAAAAAAACTGTTACCCCGAACAAGATTCGTTCCTATGACCTTCTGCTTGGTAGACGACAATGTTACCGCTCTTCCAATTTCCGGGCAACTTTCCAATTTTTTTTTCTGTATCAATAATTTTCGGGCTATTACGAATATTGGAAAAAAATGCCGATTCGGTCCAGTCGTTCTCACGTTTTTCGCTTACAGAAAATCGAGATTCAATTATATAGATATACATCGGAATAAAGGAATAACCGTCATCCGGTTAAAATAATGGGGTGAAGTTACGGTGTTCCACAAGGCAGCGTGTTAGGTCCACTATCATTCAACATCTACATCAACGGCCTGTTCTCACTCCGGAGTAGCGGAGAAATAACCGGATTCGCGGATGATACAGCTATTTTCTACAAAGCACACGACTGGGATGAGTTAAAAATGAAAGCGCAAGAGGACTTCAACAAAATTAAAAAGTGGATGGATTATAAAAAATTAACGATAAATTTACAAAAAACTAATTATGTGCCATTTACATGCAACAAAATTAATACTTTGCCTTCCAGCACGCTCGAAGTGAAAACCAAAAACACCTCACTGACAATTATGCCCAAGACAAACATAAGGTATCTAGGGGTTATAATAGACACGCATCTCAGATGGGATTTTCACATAGAACTACGTAATAAGAAAACTGCGAAGTATTCTGCACGTATTTAAATATCTGAAAAAATTCACTATACTCAGAAGCCAAGATATTTGACATAAGGCAATTATATTTTTATAAAGTCAATTTAAAATACCACCAAAACAGACACTCAGCCAAAATACCTATCCACACCTACTGCACATGGAAACGGCATCTTCACACAATCCCAGTTGTACAGAAGTCGGTTTCAAAAAGATCTTATTCATACATGGCACCCAAGCTGTATAACTGACACCGTCAAAACATGGAATGGCCTATTACCAGTCAAAAAAGAATTAAAAAAACATATCTCCGAAAAACCCAGGGAACCGATTAAAAACTTAACAGAGAACACATAATATTTCGTGTGACTAATGACTAACTGTACCTCCTATCGACTATTATTATTATTGTTATAGCTATCAATCAACAAAATACTTATAAACATAACCCATTTTAACATGTTCTCATTTTAATTTTAATATTTATTCTTTATGTTCTACAAATACCCAGTACAAATAAGTCCTACATGTCCTCTATACATATATGTATATGTCCTACTTATGTTTATTTTTCGAAACAAGTATTAATTTACTTATCGAGTATCATTTATTGATAAACTATATGAATCCTTAGAATAAATATAATCTAATTTTGAACATATTTCATTGATTTTATATTTATTATATCTTAAAACCATGAACCTTACTATTATTATTATTGTTAATAATAAATGAATTTATTATTATTATTATAAAGGGATAACGGGATGAAAGGATAACGAAATAAGGGCATAACGGGATGATGGGAAATGAGATAACGGGATAATAGGGTAACAGAAAAAGGACTAATGCGATAATGCGATAACGGAAAACGGGATAATGGGAAGCTGGAAAACGAGAAAGGGGACAACGGGTTAGTGGGAAAACGGGAAACGGGATAGTGGGAAAACGGGATAATGGAGTAAAGAGAAGCGGGATAAGGGGTAACGAGATAACGGAATGCGGGATAATGAGAAACGATTTAACGAGAAACGCAAAGGCTAGATTTGACAACGCAGAGAAGAACATTGGAAAAAATACAAATTCCATACGGACGAAGTCTCGGGTAATAGACAGTCAAAAAGAACAGTGTAGGAATAACTTATTATTTTTTTCACGAAGGATATGCAAGTGGGTCTAAAATTATGGGAGTCCAAAGTGAACTATTTTATTGCACTTTTGCATGTCGCAATCTGTTTTATTATATTATAGGCAAATTTTGACTGATATCTTCGGATAATTCATTGCTGGTATACTGTTTTTTATTTTGGTCAATTTTGACTATATCATTTTCCGAAGGTAATTCATAGTGCTCAAATAGTTTTAATTATTTTCATTCAAGTGAGAAAACGAACCATATTGAGATATACAAAATATCGTGATAGACGACATATTTTTTTCAATATAATGAGACCAGTGGAATGAACTAGTAGAAGGCGGAAACCTTGGAAATGTGTTTATTATATATCTGAACCGCTAGCTCACCTCATTAGATCATCTCAACAAGAGGATGACCAATTCTTGGCTAAAATAAAAACATTTTTTGAGATGCGGAGACAGAAATAAAATGATGAATAACAGTCCCGCTTTGGTTATATCAAATATCTTCAAACAAAAGTATCAAGGTGAGGCTGGATAAATGTCTGATTGACGAAAAACATTATAAGTTGGCCATTCGTATTTCAAGCAATTGAATCTGAGGTCACGATACCGTGTGCTCTACCTAATATTCGGGACTTCATATAGTAGAATGAAATGTATGTGTATGCGTGAAAACAAAATATATCTGAAGAATGGAAATTTTGCAAGTAATGTAGCCGAAGTTGGGTATGGAGTCCCACGAAAAACCGTACTGGGATCTATCTCATTCATCCTATGAACAATTTACTCCAATCATATAGTTGTGGCAGGTAATTGGTTTCGTTAATAATACAGCAATTCTATATCAAGTCAGTATTTAGGAAAGACATAAAATAATTGGACATGATCTCAGTTAAACATTCCAGATGAAATACACATATAGAAACTGTCAACAGAAATTGGTCGTTGTCGTTGTATAATAACAAACTTCTGAAAACCATACTAGATCCAAATAAACTGAAAATAGTCTGTCATGCTCTTGTAGGTTTTCAATTGAACTATTACATCATATAGTGGCGCGAAGCCATGAATACACACCTTGATACACATATCATACGAAAAATAATAGTTTAAAAAAACTAAAAAACACGCTTTTATAGAAAACCAGACTAAAGAAATAGAAAATAAGAAAAAAAATTTATTTTATTTCAAATAAAGCGTGGGGTGCATGGTATCGCCTGGGCCAACAATTACCTGTGATCTGAGACATTTCTTACTTTACTGCCCTAGGTGTATGATGTACTATATAATTATTGATACCATGCACCCCACGCTTTTTCTAAATAAAATTAATTTTTTTCTTATTTTCTATTTCTTCAGTCTGGTTTTCTATAAAAGCGTGTTTTTCATTGTTTTTTTACTATTATTTAATTTCAACTTTTCAGTTAAGCTTTCTGTTAACGCGTGTTTTTCTTTTTCCAAACTATCATTATTATTATTCTTTTTTTACCCATTATTCTTCAATTTCGAATTGAATCCTCCAATTTTGACAAAATAGTCATAATCTCCGACCTCAAAAACCCCCACATACCAATTTTGAATAGAATCAGACCATAATCACATAACTCGGCCACCATTTTGGAGCCGCCATCCTGAATTTTTCCATTTTCACAAAAGAATCATGATAGTCGACCCCAACATACCAATTTTGAATAGAATCAGATCATAATCACAAAACTCATCTACCATTTTGGAGCCGCCATTCTGAATTTCCCAATTTTGACATTAGAATCATAATCTCCGACCCCAAAACCCCCATATACCAATTTTGAATAGAATCAGACCATAATCACAAAACCCGGCCGCCATTTGAAAGCCGCCATTCTGAATTTTCCCAATTTACAAAAGAATCATAACTTCGACCCCATAAATCCCCACATAACAATTTTGAATAGAATCAGACCTCAATCACAAAATTCGCGGCCATTTTGGAGCCGCCATCTTGAATTATGAAATTTTGACAAAATAATCATAATCTTCGACCCCAAAAACTCCCACATACCAATTTTGAATAGAATAAGACCATAATCACAAAACTCGTCCACCATTTTGGAGCCGCCATTTCGAATTTTCCAATTATGACAAAAGAATCATAATCTGCGACCACAAAAACCGTCAAATACCAATTTTAAAGCGAATCGGACCATAATCACAAAACTCGTACGCCATATTGGAGCCGCCATTTTTTTTTTCACACAAATTTTTTTTAATGCATTGTTACCGGAATTATGTACACATGCCAAATTTCAAATCATTCGGACGTCTAAAAGTGGGTCAAAATCGCGCCCAAAGGAGTCGGTTACAAACATACCAACAAACATACAAGTGAAGCTAATATAAAAGCGTGTAAAAAGAGTTTCAGGAGAAGAACCCGTGTTTTTTCCATATAACAGTTATTTCACTGAAACATCGTTGTTCATCAAATTGAAAATAAAATATTACTGCAAACCCTCAACTATAAGACAAGGAGTCAGTTGGCCAACGCTAACGCGAATTATTCTGAAAGAAATTCAAAATATCCTAATAAAAAAATATTGCATTATTTCTCTGTAATTTGATTTTGTTTCAGTGTGTTTCTGTGTTATTGCACTACAGTTGACTCACTGCTTTGGAATCTGGATAGATTTTCTGATAAAATATCATTTGTAGCCGACTCCTTGATATGCCATTACAAAATAATTTGGAAAATTGACATGTTTGTTAGGTAACCTTCCACAGTCTGAAAATGAAAATATAATCAGGAAAATCTATACAAGTGTAGAAAGGGCAAACCAATTAGTTCACCCCGATAAGTTATTGCGTTCATCAAATTATATTTCCTATAGAAAAATGATTCAATTGGTCAATAACTTGTCGTTTTCTGAATTTTCCTGTCAAATTTTTTTTTTAATTTGAAAGACACTTCTCTATGTAGTTTTTGATTGACGTTTCGAAGACTATATCTGCCCCCGTTCTCAAAATCTTCTGAATCTCCTTCAATTGTTTTAATAATTTGGATTTATTCTCTTGCAGAGTCTTTTTCGCTTTTTCAACATGTCAAGAAACGTTGTTCCCCCACAAAAAACCACATTCATTCAATAATTTGGAAAATCTTTTCAAAATTCGTTATGCTAGATATTGGGCGATGGTGAACGAATTTAAATTTCACTAGATTCTCCAAATAGTATCAAGTGAAATATTTTTCTAGCAAACAGGTTATGAAATATCATGTGATCGATTGGGAGTAACTATTGACTAGAACTACGGTATTTGAATTTTCTCGCTGTGTATCACTGAGTCTTTCCACCTATACTGATTTTCAATTATCTCATTCCAGTGATGATTATTTGCTTCATCGGAGGTTTAATATGTATTTGATGGATATTACATGATTTTTCTCAATTATTCATAATGGAAATGTTCCGTTCACAAAACCACTGGATGAACATAATTTGAATTGGAGAATTGAAAACATGGTTATTCTTGATCTTCATCGTTGGGTTATACTATTTTCGAATACATTTCCATAATTATTTATCATTATTCATATTAAATTTGAATGTATTTTTTCAAATGATATTCAATTTCTGTAAATGCAGTCATTGAGTCATTATCGTAAGAAAAACAAACAAAACCTAAATTGTATATATGGATATTTTCAGTGATTTCGTTCTGTCCTATTGTATTCTCCGAAAGGGAAGGGCTTCAACACGGACTCTTATAGACAACGGATAACTCTACTGTTTATACCACCACCGATTTACATCCACATTTGATTAATTTTCAGACATTTTTCAGGTTTTGTGATCACATAACAGACTGTTCTGCATTCGGTTCACCTGAATGGGGGTACCTCTATTGAAATATATTACTCAGTATGATAAAAAATTTAATCGCTTTCAGTCACATGTGCTCAATTTTTCCATCAGGCCATCGGACTATTTCGGAAATTCCAGCGCCAGTCTGTAAATGACCTCTATCCATATGCTGGACCTCCCACGATTCGACTCTATACACACCGCAACAAAGACTGTTAACTCCAATGTTATTGACAATTTTTTCTGTTGTTTATGAAACACGAACTGGAGTGGCGGCATATGAGGACGAAGCCAAAAATACACTCTATTAATAGGAGCAGCTTACCAGTGTGTGCGTGTATGTTAGCAAATTATTTTCGAGAGTTATTGATGTAATGAACCGTGTCAGATGGTTTGTGACTCTGATAAAATATGGATTTCAGAAATGGCTGATATTGTATTTTATTTCCTGGAATCGTATATCACCGAAGGGAAGTGCAACTACTTCAAACTGGAACTAAGGGTCACATTAACAAAAGATACATTAAAAATGTGCCTTTCGGACTGAAAAGATGAAATATTTCATAAAAAAATTACTCTCACTTGAATCCGACTGGAAGTGAGTATTTTTTTTATAGCGAATAAGAATCCCAAAAACACTGGAATTGACAAAATCTGCCAAGAATATCTCTGACCAAAAACTCCCTGGATATCAGCTTTGAAGGAATTCTGAACAAAACTCAAAATACTTGTCTGTTTTTTCAGATTTGATATCCAGAATTGTTGAATTTTTACAGGAACTGAATGAAGCCCCAACTCGCAGTACCTCTTAACGCCAATTTTGAATAGAATGAAACTAAGTAAATTGTTTTGAAATAGGCTGTATCTTAAAAAAAAATTGTCGAAGTGAGTGCATTGAGAGAGTGAAATAACACGAGTAATGAGGAAAAGTGTTTTTAGTAATTTTTATTGCTGGAAAAAAACTTTTGAGCCGTTACTCAAAATTATTTCAAATATTACTTTCCAGTTTAGTTTTTTTTCCAAACCCAATGCTTTTGATGAAGGTTCCAATTGTCATATTCCTCAAAATTGCTCTCAACTACTACCTATAACGACAGGTGTATGTGAAGTCGAATAGCCTCGACGAACATTGGATTACATCCGACGGATAATCGTGCAAAGTCCTACAAGGTTACTTTGCTACTTTTTGTTGCCAATTGGATGAATCTCAACTACCTTATCCGAAAGACATTCAATGTGCGTTGAGGCATCGGCATTGTTTTCTGCTGGATATTGGACCCAACATACAACTATTGTTGTAGGTGCTAGAGTTTATTCGTCTCTGAATGACGAAATAACGGTCAGACAAGGCGGTCACTTTCACCAGTAGCTCCTTCCTTGTGTGTTACTCTATTCAGTACGCGTACGCACATGCAGTATGATTATAATTTAACACGTTGAGTGCCACCGTGGAAAGCGGAAAATTGGGTATCCCAGGCCAAATCCATTTTTCATGTGTAGGGCCTCAAATATGTATTTTATCGCATTAAAATGCAATAATGAGTTGTAAAAACTAGATGTTGACATTTTATGACGTTATTACAGTATGTATCCACATTGGATACGCACGGCCACAATATCTATTTTTGAATATTACAGCCGCATGTATCCCACCTGGATACACGAACTGCCTATTCATCGTCCCTGAGAAGAGGCTTGAAATGGTACTGAAAATTGGCAGTGGAGCTGCTGATGGGTACGGCTTTGGTGAATGCATATATATTGCATCAAGAGGTTGCAAACGACAATATGCCGATAACAAAGTTCAAAGAACGTATCATATCAGAAATGCTACATTTACCATCTGAGACACTCCCCAGCAGATGAACCTCCAGCCCAACATTATTTAAAAGAGAGTCATGGTGCTAGCAGAAAAAGAGGAAGATGTATACGATGTTATGAGAACAAAACCGAAGAGGTTTGTAGAAAAGCTGCAGCTAATCAAGCCACACAAAGCAAATTCAGATGTGTTGCATTTAAAAAATATTATTGTTTATCGTGTTTTTTCGAAGTACACAAATGTTTCATCAAATGAAATACTCAAACTAATTGTTATGTTCATTTGCTTCTCAGATTTATATATTATTTCTCATAATTTAGTGTTTCTTGTTGTTCAATAAAAAAACATTTCGTATTTCATACCCACTAACTGAAAAAATCGTCTCCTGAAAAAACTAAGGATGAAATATACAGGCCAAATATGCTTTTGGGTATGCCAGGCCGTGGTGCAAAAGCCCCCATAGAGATATACGCAAGGCATGCAGCCAACATCGATACATGCGGCTGAAATAACAGAAATAGTTGTGTATCAGCCACGGATACACACGGCCATGGAAACACCGTATCTCGTGTATCCATGTTGGATACATACGGCACTCAACGTGTTAAATTAGTTTATGCCCGCGGCTTTGCCCGTGAATCTGCAATCATCACTCGTTCTTTTACGTGAGTTAAATGGAAATATTCCGTAGTAGTGCGGATAGAATAAAAAAAAATCTTTCCTCAACTCTTTTATTCCATATAGACGATTCTGGGCGATGAATAGATTCAAAGAACCAAATCTTGACTTTCAAATCACCTTAGATTTTCCTGGTGAATCTGATGAAAATATGACATGAGATTCCCTTCGCTGAATTTGGCGCCAACCTATTCCAGGGTAAAATTACGTCAATTTTGTCAACCATGATTCAGTTAACTTCATGGACTGTCTCACAACATCTTTAGGTTTGAATTGAAACATGGAAGAAAACAGTTTCGAATTTAGAAATTATTCTTATATTTCGAGAGTGATTTTAACGATTAGAATTTTGGAAAAAAAACGTATTACGCCCTTGGAATGATACCCTCTTGTGAAATATAATTTTTCTATTACCAATACTCTTCGAAATATAACCTATTTCATAATAGGGGTAGATTTTACCGCCTGAGGTGCAAAGTCCTGACAAAAATTATTTTCAATCTTTGAAAAAAATTCAATAGAATTGATTTATTTTGAAGTTTTGAGAAACAAAAGCAGATTCAGATAAAAATAATATCAGCGACAATTTTTGTGATATAGGGAAAGCGGCATGACATGAAATTAATATCAACAAAAAATCATTTTGCCAATTTTTTTCAAATTGATAGTTTTGTAGATGAAAATTTACATATCTATGTTTTTCTTCGTTTATATGCCTGTGAATTTGTACACGAGGTTTTCAAGAAGATTACACTTTTTTATAACATATTTTGATTCGATTCCAGAATTTGCGAAATACTTGTAGAAATCAATTTCAATAAATGACGCCATGTCGAAGTTACGCGTTTCTTAACGTGAGAAAAAAAGCCATATTAATTAGTGCAAATTGCATTTTAATCAACATCATTTCTTCTTTCGACTTCCAATTGTTCATTCCTCATAGTTAGTTTTCGGTGATGAATCGGTTGAATGGCTAAATGTCTTGACATTCCAATTTTCGACTCATAAATAACTTTTTTCCAATACTGGTTAATCTGACCTAATTTTTTTTACTATTATAAAATTGTAGTTGTCTGCTTGTTAATTTGTTTGTTTTTTCCAGCATCCCGCAAAACCAACTGGACCGATTTTGATGAAACTTTCCTTGTTTGAAAGCTAATGATTTGACTCAAAAACTGGTGTGTTTTATTTCGCTCCGATGACGGAGAGCGGATATGTTATAATAAAACCAAATCTCTTCACTACCAATATAAGGTTAACTTTCTTGGAATAAAGGTAATATTCAGTCAATTTGTATAATCCTTTTTACCGACGTTTCGACGAAGTATTTGTCATCCACAGGTTAAAAAACAAATATTCTATTTATTTTTCTGTGTCCGCATTGTACGAATGTTGTTGAAGATATGTGATTTCGTTGTTATCGGGAATGGTTTATTCATGTTTGGATAAGACTGTCATGTCAGTTTTTGAGAACTTTTGGGCTTGTTTTCACTTTCGCTAGTGTTGTTTTGATTGACCTATATAGGTACTTCGACAGTCACTACATATTATTCAATATAATGTATTAGATGGTGTTATTTCTATTTCGAAGTCGATGTGAAATAGTTATTTTGGATTTTTCCATCGTTTCATCAATTTTCTTTGACAGTTTGCCTATGCATGGTAAATATTGTGTTTTGTTGTTTTTTTTTTCTATTACTATACCTACTCTGCAAAATGGCTGGGGTATTCATTTCCTTCCAGAATATTGTTGCTATTTTCGAAATCACTTTTCCTGAATTTTGGTTGAGAAAACTCTATAGCACTGTCAGTTAAATTTTAAATTAAATTTTTTTGTAACTAAGGGGTGTGTTCTACAAATAGTTTGTGTAACGATTTGATGCATTTGTTTTAATAAACCAGTTTGTGAAAATCTTTTCAGAATTATCATGCATTATTGTTGTGTCCAGAAAGTTCATTTGATTTTGTTTTTGTTTTTTTTTTCTCTATGGTAAATTTGAATCTAGGGCGATATTTATACAAAAAAACTTCCATCAACTTTGTCAGTAGAAATACATAAACAATCATGTACATTTCGATGTACATATCTATCGCCAATATTTCATTTATATTTGTATAGGAAAAAACTATATCCAGAGAGATTATTATTTGATTTTGTAGAACTGTTATAAAGTTCTCCGCGTTTTCTCTGAAGTTGAATCTCCCTTTTTTATATGTGGTTTCGTCCATTAGAATAGTTATTTGATAGTTTTTCTATGTATAGTGAAGATATGAATGTTGTTGTTTTCTTTTCTTTATTACCATGATTATTGTAGGTCGCATGTATTCGTTTTTTCTGCAAAGTGGCTGGGGTAATTATTTTCTTGACATTTTCGAAATTACTTTCTCCGAATTTTGGGCTAGCAAACTTTATAGCACTGTCAGTGGAATGTTGAATAACATTTTTTTGTAACTAAGGGGTGCCTTTGACAAATGGTTGATAGTCAATAAACCAGATTGTGAAAATGTTTCCAGAATTATTGTGCAATATTGTTATGTCAAGAAAGTTTTTCTGTTCTTTTTTCTATCGTGAATTTCAATCTAGGGTGATATTTATAAAAGAAAATCAGAATTTCATCAACTTTGTCAGTAGGAGTACATGTTAAACAATCCGGTACATATCGTTTGAAGAGTATTGGTTTGACTGTAAGTGCCTTGATAACCTTCACTTCAACATACTCCATTACCAGATTTACTACTGTTGCAGCAATTGGAAACCTCATTTCAATTCCGAATATTTGTGGGTAATATTTATTTTCATATTGGAAGTGCGTTAAATAAAGATTACTTTCATTCAAAAACTCTTCCAAGGTTAGTTTGTGTGACTTTGGATTTCATGCCATTTTCCTCTTATGATATATATCGCTAATTCTGTATCTATATATGTATAAAAAGATTGAGAATACCATATGATTTTGTAGAACTGTTATATTGCAAAAAAAAATCACAAACTCGCAAGAGTTTTTCACGTAGTAATAATTTTTTTTAATTACATTCAAAAGAATTTCTCAGAGGAATTTTGATAAATTGTTAGTGGCTGTATATTATTGGTGGTTGAGCGTTGTGTATATTCTGTTATTAGGTTCTGTTAGTTTCGATGTGAACCAATTATTAAATAATTTATTAACTTTTGCTTGAATTTTTATGTGGGGATGGTATCTATTTTTTGTATGTGGTTTCGTCCATTAGCAGAAAAAACAAAAAAAAAATAGGAAAAATTACAAATTTTAGGCGGACGAATTCGCGAGTACCAGCTATTATGACATAAAATTCAACTGAACTCAATTGAGCTCCAACCTATTCGAAGGTCAGAATGACGTCGTTCAGCCAACCATAATGTTCCTTGAGATAACGTATTCTATATGTATCAACACTAATACAAAAATTCCAGTTTCTGGTTGGAACTCCGCAAGGAAACAGTACAATATAAAATTAATTATTCAAGAGACAAAAATTATTCATATATTCAGAGAGAAGATATATCCGCTTGTGATTCGAATTTCAGGAAATCCTTCCTGAGTACGTACATATCCCTGGAATGTGAGAGAAATCGATCTCCTATTACTGATAGTCTTCCAGATATAACCGTTTTCATGATACTTTTTACCGGCGAATTTCAGAAATGAAACAATTTCTCCTTGTGCAGAACATAACAAAAAATTGAAGTGTTCTGCTGTTTTTTCTTGGCATTAATAGCTACATAGATTGAAATTATTCAAATATTCAGGAAGTTGTTCTAACACATTGGGATATTATCCGTTATCCCGTATCCCGTTATCCTGTGAGGTAAATGTCCATAAATCAGACTTTTTAAGGTCGTTGAGTCGTAGTCATGATGGCTTCCGCAATCCACATATTCGAGATATAAATGTCTTTTTCAAGAAGTATTCACAAAGAAAAGGCAAATATTCAAAAATGCAATCATCATTTTTTTTAATTTGAAATCATCTACATATGACTAAAATTCCGACAGGCAAATTCTGTCTTTATCCGACAATGTCTTCAAATTCGACATGTTCCGGCATATAAATCAGACAGGGAGCGAATAATAAAAAATGTATGAGAATACTTATTTGTTTTTCAAATAAATGTGTAATTCGAAACCAAACATCAGTTATTCATACAGCAGAATATCATAAAAAAAGGTATTCGAAGATTTACTGTGAATATTTATTGATCTCTTCTACTCCAAAGTATCCTCTTTTGTTTCCTTGTTTAAGTATTTTAATGTTTTCTATAATTTCATGAAATTCATACCAAACTTCATACTTCTCTTCTGGCCACTTTCATATCCTCAGTCCACTGGTAGTCATTGTGCTGATGAAAGATTTACCGTCTGCAAGATTTTTAATGACTCAAATTCAAACCCTTTTCGAAACATTGATTCAAAAGAGGAGAAACTTTCATTTCAGCAGAAGTATCGAAGACAGGTCGAGGTTCTGTTGTACTGCTACTCAGTTTTACTACATGTCGATGAGGGAGACATTAACCTCTTGAATCAATTTCTTAATCAGGTATTTTTTCTATGATTCCATCGGATAACCATTCTTGCAAAATATCAATATACTCTCGATAGTATCCGTCTTCGTTCAGTTTTGTCACCAGGGAATCTAACCTAGTTTTTGCCAAATCAAAATCACTCGATAGTGGAGGATGTCCTTCAATCCAAGGCATATTAACCTCGTATCTTTCGTCAGTATTTCTATGAACTGACGCTAGAAAATATTCCATAATCGCTTCTTCATGTTCTCTTGTGGTTTTTTGTTCCTCAACGTCCGTTATACCCAATTCCACAAATCACTTAAATTGAAATTTATACTGAATAGAGTGGTTATGAGCATGGAATATGACTTTTCAGAAGACTTTTCCGTTTTTCCCATTAAACTCTATCCAAGAGGAGTTTTTATGGCCACTAGTCCACACTTCAGAACATAACGAACATCAGAAAGTAATTTTTCGGCTACATCAGCTCCTATGAGTATATCTATTGGGCCTTGTTTCCTATAGGTGATCTGAATACCCAATTCGACAAGATCTTTCATCCATGGACCCTCATGTATGGACATAACATCAGTACAGATCATAGGTTGATCAAGAACTTCCAGACTACATGAATATTTCCCATCTTAACTCTGCAAATCCAACCTATAACAATTATGACTCATTGCTTCAGATGTGACTCCCAGAGTTTCGAGTACGCGCAGTTGGGTTTCCAATTTGTTATGAAGGAAGTGAAGTTTCGACTTCCCGTGGAAATTATTCAATATTAGTTTGGGGAGTTCTCTGACATATACTTTCACCAACAAGTCATTTCGTCCAAATCTTGTTTCCAAACTCTCAATTGCTTTGGGTTGGTTATCACCCGAAGGAGGATAACTATCAATGACCTGTCGTGCTCTAGATTTGGGAATGGTCGCTTGTAGAAGATATTGAAATTAATCTTCATTCGATAATTGTTAATGTTCATGGATGCGTTTGAACTGAGCCCAAAAATTCAACCAATCTTGGATATCTCCTCCAAATTTATGGAGTTCGATTGTCGGAAGTTTGATTTTTCGTGAATCTGGACCGAACTTTTTTTTTTGGATTGATCAGTAATCACTTCAGATGAAGTAGCACTAAATAGCTGCTGTACTCTGGGTTTGAGGTTGTTGAAACACATAACATATTGGTCAGCTTTCTCCATTTCTTTATCGATATCAATATCACCAGAATCAGCATCAAGTATGGCATCTATGAATTTCTTTTGAAGGATATGTAGTTTCGGTTGGATAGCAATCAAATCAGGTTGTGCAGATTATAATTGTAATTCATCGATAGCTGCATCGTGGATTCTTGTGAAAGAGGTTCTATGAACATCTTGTGTTTTTATTAATCTGTCCATCTATCTTCTCGTCCTGTCACGGTCGCCAAATTACGTGAGGAAATATATAACTTCTACCTGAAGTTAGTTACAACCTATCAATAATATCGAGATAAATGGTATTCTTTATATTTTTTAGCAAAATATATTTGATAAAAAACAATATTCAGAATTAGACAACTCTGTCATTAAAACATGTCACATCGACATTCTTCTTTGTGGATCACATATATGGTGATTCTGTACACTCTCCATATATGGGGCGATTCTCAACAAGTATATATATATATATATATATATATATATATATATATAAATAAAAATATACAACGGCGAGATATACTTGAAATGGGTGCTCACCTCATATATTTTGCACTTGGTTCTGAGAGAATGGGGTTCATTGAAATATTGTCATCGTAGTAATGTGAAATTCTTTCCAGTTTTTGAGTCTTATCATAAAGTTGCAAACATGAAAATTCCATCAAAATCGGACCAATAGTATTTGCTCAATGCTCGGGCAAACAAATAGACAATTAAAGTTCTACAATTGTATATTAGTATAGATTCTTTTTGTTCAAAACAAAAAACGATCAATTATTGAATTTGTGCAATATCTTATACGATGTTATCCGTTCAGGTTTGATGAAATGGAAGGTAGCCGTGGAATCATGGAAAACAGTAGGTGATTGATGTCATCTCAAAAGTGAAATACCAATTCTTCTTGTCATCTCGTTTCGTTTGTAAAAAGTTTTTTTCGAAATGGAAAATAATAATCGTTTTTCCCAAAACGAACGAATCGATATGATGTTGATATGATTACGGAGAATGTCAGAAGAACGCTGTCAATGCCAGTATGCTATATCCTGTTCGTTATTCGTTAAGACGGTATCCATCGAGGACCTTTTTCAGGAAATTGGAAATGATGCTAAGGAAAGAACCAGCTGATCAAAACCAAATCCACTTTATCGTTAGTGAGGAAGCGGAAACTAATGTTCTAGCATATGTTCATTTCCATATGCCTCAGTGCGAGAATTGCAAACTGAATGTGGGATCAGCAGGGCAAGTGCCAGAAAAGTATTGAAAAAACATGAATATCGCTCCTATAAATACAGTTTGCATCGGCATCTATATGGAAATGACTTATTGTAATTGGCTTTTGCGACATCATGATTTGAATAATGGTTTTGTCTCGATGATACTGTTTACAGATGAGTCTAGGTTTACGAATAATGGTATGTTCAATAGGAATAAAACATGGTATGGGGCTCAAAAAAATCCTAGGTTGCTGAGAGAAGATAAGTTTCAAGAAAGATTTGGATTCAACGTCTGGGTAGGAATCATAGGGACGAGAATCATTGTACCTTTGACGGGCCTAAAATATCTACTATTCTTAGAGAACGATATCCAAGATAATATCAACGATTTACCTGAGAACATCAGGAAAAATATGTTTTTTTCAGCAGAATGGTGCAGGACCACAAAATGCTAATATTGTTCGGCAATACCTCAGTGATACCTATAGGCAGAGATGGATTGGAACAAATGGTCCAATCAATTGGCCAGCCATATAGCCCGATTTAATCCCTATTGATTTTTATTCATGGATTCACATAAAATCCAAAGTATACTCGAGGATACCAACTTCTTTGGAGGACTTGAGAGATAGAGTTGAGCGCGCATTTCAGGAAATTCCTGCTCACGAACTGATAAATGTGATGAGGTGTACAATATCCAGAACTGGTCTATGTCTCAGGAAAAATGGCCAGCACTCCGAATATATCAGTGGTCATTAATGAATAAAATGATTTTTCGATGGTTGTGAAACTCTTCTATTGAAAAGAGGATAATGGAATTGTGAGTAATAATTTGTACGTTGAATGTTTCACAGTTTCAGTCGTTTGATTTATTCAAACAGTTTGATTATACTAAAGTTATTTTTTCTGTAACGAGTTTATGATCATAACATAATGTCAAGTCGATTATTATTGGTAATTCATTGTTACAGTTCTGAAGAAAAGTTTTAAAGAATGAATAGTTTTCTCAGATTGATTTCATTTTGTTAGATGGTGCTCTACGTTTTGAACAAAAAGAAAGTGGTACATTATTTATATCGTTGAATTGGTAATTAAATTCAATATCGAATGGCAGAATGGCCCTCGGTGGGTAAAATTAAAAAAAACCTATTTTTTCGTTGAAAATGCGTTCAGAAAATTTCAATTCCTGCTCTAGGATTTATTATTGATCTCATCGATGGAATGACCATTACAAAGAGTTACTGATGTAAATTAGTATACATTTCAACCTGATCAAAGCCTCCTGGTCCAAAAAAAATATTGAGATTTTTTTTTTGTGTAAAATGAAAATTTGGCAACACTGTCGTATGTTATTCGAGCCGTCGAATCCGAAAACCATCAAACATACATGGTGTTCCATTTGAAAAATCAAAGTTGGTGGCTATTCTGGCGAAACCGGATGTCGACTATTTTGTTCTCATAAGTCTGACCATCCGAAATTGTGTCTCATATCTATGTTCAAAATTTCATTCAAATCGGTTGATAAGTGAAGGAGATATAGGCAGCATGGCCCTAGTCCCATTGTCATTCGGTATATATGTATATATATATATATATATTTATATATATATATATATATATATATATATATATATGTATATATAAATATATAATATAATATATCCATAGGTATGGAATAAATTCATTTTTAGCGTTATTATTTATTTGTTCAAAAAACCTGAAACAGGTCGTTTTCTTTCGTCAATCTGATAATTTTCAGTATGGAAATATTACCCCCTTCTTGTCCCCCTCTAAATGACGGGCAACCCCTCAAAAAACTTAAATGGGCAGAGGGGTCGTGTGGCAACTTGTTTGAAAGTGATTTTTGTTCTCTGTTCAGCATTACTGAGTTTTTCAAATTTAGTGCAATCATAACCGAGAAAACTTATTTTGAAAATGAAAAATTTTTATAGTTCACGTAGAATGAAGGAAATAATGTCACATAATGTTGAGGAAGTATCATGCATATATCACATTGGATTCAGCCTCGTGGCACTATTAGATTCAGTGAAGCTGCAATGGCACAATGGCAGTTATTCAATCTATTGGGATCCACAGTGAGTTGCTGTGATGTCTATACAGAATAAAAGCAAAAATGAACCCATAGTCGGTGTCAAGCCGATCACTGAGAAAATCTTTACATGAAACTAATTCATGGAGTAGAGAACAAAAAAAGTACTAATGCAAAATACCTGAGATCACTGAACAGTAATGAATACATGTTCATTGTTTTCAATTGGTTTTTCGAAAAAAAAAAAACATGAATGCAGTTATAATTAACTTGCGTCGACGAGATGAACGTTCGGCAATAATTAAATTTCCAGATTTAGATGCCCATACCTTCCCCAAACGAAATTGAATGAGACCATGCCGTTGTATACAGAACCGAAGAACGTTTCAGATGAGAATGCATTCACAAAATGGATGAATGGAGAGTAGGTCATGCATACAACAACTAATGCCTAAGACATCGGTGGCGATAAGATAAATCCAGTCGCCAGCGCCATCTCAAATCCAATATTTTATTTAGTATTTTTCTATTTGTTTATCTCTCAAAATGTCCACGCAATAATTCTTGCCAATAAAATATGATATTCGAATATTATGTAACTCTTTCAGCACATATATGTATTATCTCATATCTCTTAGAAAAATATGTTGTTTTTCATTTGACGTAACCCCACAGGAAAAAGTGACATGGTGTAAGCTATGATGATCGTGCCAGCCATTCAATGAGTTCAGGACGTTCAATCCATCTCACGGAGTATGTTACTGTCTCCCTTGACGTTGGAAGTGGAAAGAAGCCCAATTCTGATGGAAGGTGTTCGTCAAATGTGTCTGAATTTTTTTTCAGTATGACAAGTATAGGCATGTTTGGTTCTAAATCACCATCGACTGCAATACCAAATATTCTGTATATCCACGTTACAAAAAAAAAGTGCTCTCATCATAAAAACAAATCTTTTTTCCGATCACGAACCATCTTTCCTATTCTTGTCTCACAAGATTCGATTCATAGGTCTGAATCAACTTCTGTGAGTTGGAGTAACAATATCAACTCATCCCATATTCTCAATCTACAGAATGATCAGGACATATTTTATTAAAAATCATCTCCGCTTCCATATGCCTCTCCAGAAACGTAGATTGCCTGAAAAAAGGGTGAATTCAGGTAAGGGATAGGATAAAGGTAATCACTCGAAGTTTTGCAGAAACCAAAAGGTATTAACAATAATATTTCAATTCATGATTTCTGTATGATTGTTTCAAATCGATCCGTTCAGAATTTAACATGAAAAATCAAACGTAAATGTGAAAATATTTATATAAGACCATTTGATATAAGGTATCTTATGAATTGAAAAACTCATGATTGGCAATATAATTAAATTACTACCCTTTCAATGTATGCACAATTTTGAAAGAACTCAGCACAGAAGAAAAAACTAGATTGCAGTCAGTTTACCTTTTTGGAAAATGAAATATCTGAGCTTTCTAGTGCATCATGACGCTCGTTTGGATTATGTAAACATTTGAAAACAAGTCTGGAAGTAGTTTCTAGTATAGATAGCTTTTTTATACGTTGATGATCGATGATATGGGTATTTTGATGAGTATCTCAACTGCAGAAATATAAGATCTGAATATCAATTGAAATCTGAAAATCTGAATATCAATAGATTATTGAGAGTAACGGAGGTTGAAGTGGAACTATTGCATTCGAATCGCAGTAATCTGCTGAATCTTCATTGATTGATTACCAAATGGTACCCATTCTACATAGTGAAATGAATACTTTTCTTGTTCAATATTATGTGTTCATTCGAAAAAACCACTCTTGACAGAAATAATCACTTAAAAATTGCATTTTTATATTATCTCCAATATTCATTGTGTTTTTTGTGACAGTTTCACGGGAGTTGGCAATTTCTCATATCATATTCAAGAAAGCATTTATTGTTTCTGAGAAGACTGGGTTGGATATGGATGTAGAAACCGTTTTCATTTCAAATTAACTTTCACTAAACTTTCACAGCAATCTGCCTGGGTACATTTCAAGAGTATGAATACATTTCCTTTCTATATTTATCACCATTCAGGATTGATCAACTTGGATCTTTATAAATGCAACTTTCGCATTGGAGTTCAAATAGATGGCAGATATAAAATCCCCTCTTGGTTCTGTTTTCGTTACCAAGACTGCTTCATGCAACGATGATATTCCTTGAGCAAAAAAAAAATATTCTTTGTTGTGAAGAGTGATATAAGGTTGTTCGAAGTCATGAAAGTTCATTACAAATTTCAATTTTTTATTTGGATTTTAAATATATTTGTTTCGAAAGATCCTTCTTTATATGTATATGCATCATTTTCTTCCTAGTAATATAAATCAACTTCTGTGTTTGCGATAATTCATGGAGAATTATGCTTCTGTGCAGAGTTATAACAGAAAGCATTTATAGCTTGAAATGAATTCGACAAAATCCCTATTGTGTGGGTAAGGAGGGAATAGTGCATGTCGATTTTTTTTCAAATGCTCACTTTTCAGTAAAAGTTTTTTTATGGCGTCCTCACGATTTGGGTAATGACGTTATCAACACCGTTTTCAATGATAACACTATTTCATTATAGTAACATGCAAAAGAACCAGAAAGAATGTGAGTGTACCAGAAAAGACTATGCAAATTATATATCGCTTATTTCAGCAGAAACAGGCAAACACCGCAATTACAAAGTCAAGAAGAAGCATATTAACACCATTCATTTTGTAACATTCAATCGAAACTCCAATGGCCAGTTAGAAAAAATATGACTCGACCCGAAATAAGGCTCTGAAATGATAGAATATTTCTGTACAAATATATATTAATAATATCTGACAATTCAAAATTAAATTTTATTTTGAGAGAATTTACTGAATATTGTTATTTAAATTTCATATTGACCAATCGACTATACTCAGAGGACACCTCTTTTTTCAATTTGTGTCTCAAATTTGGCCTAAGTAAATGGAAGAGGATTGTTTTGCAAACATTCGTCAAATGTTGTGGGATATATACATTGTACGACATAAAGTTGGCTACATAGAATTTTTTTTATAGATATTCCATAAACTCTATCGGGAGTTTGTTTCTGCATGTACTTCGACAACAAAATGTAGTTGCATACGTCGAATCGGTGGTGAATTGAGATGAATGTGGACGATGGTACCATGAAAATGTGAACAATCATTGACAAGAAATCAATAATCGAAATAAAATAATCGGAATAAAATAAGCACCCAATATGCAAAAACCTCATTATTTTCAGAAGAATTGCTATTGTAGCTAGACAGTTACTGGCTGATCAGCAAGAGATCTGGTTTGTTTCACTTCCTGGACTATAGGAAAATATGAAGTAGTTGTCAGATTTTGACAGACAGAGAAGTTGATAAGTTTTCTGTTTGATAGTTTTTTCACTTTCAATCCATTCTTGCAGTTATTTAGTCTTATTAAATCCAGTTATTTCAAACACCAAGCATTACATCCCGTATGAACCCTATACAGTTGGCGCCCAACGTATTTTGCTGTTTGAAAAAACTTGACAATTTGATCAATACTGAATAATATTATTTTTGAGAGAAGTGCAAGCAAACGGAGGAAATCCAACGGTAATATGTTCCAAAATTCCATAATCAGCTGCGAGTCATTCTGATTATTAAGAAATTTATCTGAAATACTTCAGCCTTTGTCACAGTTACCGATTGAAAGAGTTTTTCATTCATACACTGTTGAGAGGAATACTAATTGTATGCAAGTTGCTGCTGAGAGACTTCCAACAAACAAGTTCCCGAACATTTTGGTGAGTTTTTGACGAATTTCATCAACAAATTCGAGTTTTATGAGGGTTTTATGTGAAACAAATTTTGTGTGGGAAATATTCTTATATTATAATCATAATCATAATGAGTCAGAAGAGAACGTAATAAAAGACAAAAAAGATCCAATAGATGATGGTTCAACTGGACATTCATCAGTACCTCTTTCAGTTACATTCTCTTCAGAACGATTCATGAACCTGATAAAAGAATTACGCGAAAGTATAAGACTCGCTCAGGTAGAGTGTAGAGTGATAGTTCCTGTCTTATCAGCAGAAGATCTGATTTGTTTCACTTCCTGGACTATAGGAGAATATAATGTTGTTGTTTCATTTTGATATAAAAAAAAGTGAAGATGATGAATTGTCTGTTCAATAATGAATAATAATAAAGGTTTCATATTGGTTAGTACCAGAAGGCCATCGACCGAGGTCGTTTCAGCCAGTGAACAATAATTTCACATATATAATATGTGTTAGAATGGAATAGAATAGAAGTTCATTGATCAGACACCAATTAACAATGGATTGAAAAGTCAAATCACACACTCACATCATACTTGGTGCTAAAATAAAATCTATTTATTAATGTCCTCATAAAAAATATAAATATATAAAACTATTTAGCAGAATTGAAACAATCTGTAGGACGCTGACAACACATCGTGAATTCTTTTATACCATAAAATGCATTTTGGAGTAGAAAATACTTCAGTTTTGATTTGAATCTGAATAATAGTTTATGTAGGAATGTGCATTTGTGATCTGTTTAATATATTTTTCACTTTCAAACCATTCTTGCTGTTATTTTGTATTATTTGAATCTATCAAATCCAGTTATTTCAAACACTAAGTATTGCATGCCATAAGAACCCTATACACTCTGCTTTGAATTTTGAAATCAACTGATGCATACTGAATTCAATTTGAAAAAAAGTGTATTATTGAGTATGATCAGTAATTCCTTAGTTCTTCTGAATTCAAGTGGCGGACTGAGCATGTTGGATAAGCTTAAGTGTATCAGTATAATACAGGTCATGACTACAAATACCGATTTGTCAGAATGTATTTTGTTCAATTAGTCCAGAAGTGAATATTCTATTATTATCGAAACAGGGTCATGTGCAGTCGATTGAAACTATTTTCGAGTTGAAAGTGATATTTAGTTTTATGGTACACACAGAGTTGACTCTGTTTTAATTTTCGCCGAACCAGTGATTACATGATATGTGACAAAATTGATTTATCGTTGCAGAAGTGAACCCCATACTTTCTTTTTCAATTTATCACTAATACATTTATTTATATGTTCATGGTGGAAAGTATATAACATACCACGAAATTTGGGGTCTGTTCACAAAAAATAAGCTCCTTCAAATGGTGTCATAAAATAATACGTTTATCAATAAATGTGCATTTGAAAAATAATGTCGACGTGTTCAGATTTATATCCTAACTTCCTCAATACATTTTTTATGAAGTTTTTCCAACCGTCATCTGCTCACTATATTCAACCAACTATAATATGTGTTGCCAGAAGTGATTTTTGCGAATGACGGATGGCAATCAATCAATATCAGGAAGGGTTGACACCAGTTCTGTTAGCGAAGGCACCAGTTCTGTTAGCGAAAACAATGAAAAAGTCATCATAAACACATTCTGCTCCGAGATTGTGACTGAGGGTATCGAGGCGAACCAATTAACTGAATGGATGGAGCGATCGTTAGCAAACAAGATTGCCGTGACTTGAAGAAAATATCGTCGTAATATTTTGATGAGTTCACCATTCGTTGTCTTTTTCTTCTACTTGTGATGGTTTTTGAGACATAATTTCAATATGGTGCAACACTGGGTCCATTTCGAAATGACACGAAAGTCATAATAGATATAAATGGATATACAAGATGTCCCACATAAAATTCTGCGGGCAATTTTTTGCGATATGAATGGAAATCATTTTTTTTGTGATAACGAATGAATGCAGATCCCGAACTTTTTCAATTAGCGATGTTTTTTATTGGAGAGCACCATCTGATGGGGAGTTGCGTAGCTGATGTATTTTTTCATTCCAATTTTTATTTTTCAATAGAATACTCAACATTGACTTCCGACCCTGGAATAATTGCCTTGAACTGAAAATTGTTGAAGCTTCAACAATCATTATAACAAATGTGATCAAAATAGAATGATTAACTTTGCGTGAAATCACAAAAAATATTATTGAGAAGTTCTTTTGATGCAAGCGGGAGTGGACTTTGGTCCGAACCGTTATCTCCCAATACCCAGTCCCAGTCTTAAGAATACATTCCATCTCTATTTTACGTTCAAATATACCGATTCTACTTCAACACAATCAAAAGTTTTCTATAAATTAAGTAAACTTCTGTTATTTTAAGAAAATTGTTCAATAGCTCGAACTCAAATGAAAAATACAATCATTAGCATGGTTGGTATATTACTTTCGAAACATAACTCAAAACAAATAGTATTCATTTCACTTTGAGGTTTTCTATGTCCTCCCATTAAGAATATCACAGTCCATGCAGGCACATATTCCTCAGGGTTTCACGGGCGAACGAAGTTGAGTATCGTATGAGTAACACACCAACAACAATCCTCGACATTTTTACTTTTAATGAACACATTGTCACGAGAATGAATAAACTACGCCATTGCTTGTTTGTCTTGTGATGCAGGATTCCAGAACATTATTCTACAATGCACCGAAAAGTGACCCTTGGGAAGTTTTCCAGTGGCATCGCATCACTGAGAGAATTCAGGGTTTATTGTGGTATGCGACTCAAACGAAATATGCAGATCAGTGGTGTGCGCCGAGAGTTTCGATAATGACGAGGTTCAAAAGCCTGAAATCGGTATGCGGATTGTTAGGCGGAACTAACACAATTTAAACATGATCAGAAAGTTTATCAGAAAGAAACATTTGCAATCAATTTTCATTGATAATGGAAGTTTGCATGGATTCTCAGGCATATATCTTTCAATGTTTTACGGGGTATTTGCCAGGAAAGTAGTGGTTTCCTGCTCGTAGTCTACCAGTTGTTTCAATTTATATTGAATTTCGTGAGGAGATTTTAAGTTAGTTTTTCATTGATAATGGAAGTTTGCATGGATTTTAAGGCACATATCTTTCAATGTTCTACGGGGTATTCGCCAGGAAAGTGGTTGTTTTCTGCTCGTAGTCTACCCGTTGTTTCAATTTATATTGAATTTCGTGAAGAGATTTTAAGTTCATTTTTCTAATATTACACATCAGATGATTGGCTTCCTTGTTCAATATAGTATACGCCTGGTCGGGCATACAGCCACTCCTATCATAGAAAAACAGTTTTCGGGGTGTTTCTTCCGGTCACTAGATACCGCAATTTCAAAGTTACGTTTAAATGCGTACCTACAGGTTATTAACGTTGAACCTGTTTTTATTTGTGTTGGGTTCCGCTTCAGCTGTGAGTCTCGAGATTTCTGACTGATGACTACTCCGTACTGGCAAGAGTCAAAAACCTGAAACAGGTTTACGGATTATGAGGAGGACCTGGCACAATTCAAACATAATCAAGTTTATTGGAAAAAAACATTTTCAATCAATTTTCATTGATAATGAAAGTTTGCATATATTTTCAGGCAGATATCATTCAATGTTCTACGTGGTATTTGCCAGGGAAGTGAGTGTTTTCTGCTTGTAGTCTATCACTTGTTTCAATTTATATTGAATTTTGCTGAGTCTTCAAGTCCGTTTTTCCTTCACATGTCTGGCTTTCTTGTTTAATATATACGCCTGGTCGAGCATTCAGTCACTTTCATCATATGAGAACAGTTCTCGTAGTGTTTCTTTCTGTCACTAGGTACCGCCATTTCAAGTTACTTTTGAATGGGTACCTACGGGTGATCAACCTTAAACACGTTCATTTGTGTTGGGTTCCGCCTCAGCCAGAGGTCTTCAGATTTCTGACTGGTGACTACTCCGAATGATGAGGGTCAAAAGCCCAAAATCGGTATGTGGATTGATAGGTAGACCTGACACAATTCAAACGTAATTACATTTATCAGAAAAAAAAAATTGCAAACAATTTTCATTGAATATAGTAATTTTGTATAGATTTTCTGGCAGATATCCTCCAATGTCCTGGTGGTATTCGCCAGGAAAGTAAGTGTTTTCTGCTTGGAGTCTACCACATGTCTTAATTCATATTGAATTTTGCTGTTTTTCTAATATTGCACTCCACATGTTTGGCTTTCTTAATATATGTATATATATATATATATTTATATATATATTATATATATATATATATATATATATATATATATATATATATATATATATATATATATATATATATATATTGTAATTAATGAGAATTTGGGAAATAAAGAATTTTGTTATTATTATTATTATTAATATTTTTGCACCGCGTTGGGCGACACTTGTAATGTAATGTTGAATTTTGTAAATATAATATTGTAATATTTTTGCCCCACGTTTTGGGTGCCAATTGTTATGTTTTGATGAATTGGAAATATATATTTTTTATTATTATTATAATTAATATATTTTTGCCCTGTATAATAATTTGTATGTGGTAATAATAATTGCCAACGAACGTCACTGTTCTCTCGTCACGTAGGTGACAATTGTTATTCCTTTTCTCACCACAGCTAGCACAGTTGGTACGCCCTCATCTCCAGGTGGCCGGTTCAAAGCAATAGAGCCACTTGCCACTGCTGGCTAACTTCAGTTTATTGAATGGTCTTTGGTATGTTATTGATCATTGTGAGAAAACAAACAACAAAATATCATAAAGCAATTATCTCCTTTATTCAGGAAGACTTAAAATACCTGGCCTACGAGAAATAACTTATACTAGGGTGAATCAAACAAATATTCACGGATAAAAATAATAAATCAGATCATGGATAGATAAACAGAACCTCACTTTTTCCGTGAGAGTGAAATTTTCTGTTATTGTTCAATATAGAGTGACATAAAGTTCTTCGATTGTGAAATTCGTTATTGTGAAATAGTTCAGGACCGGAAAAGCACTATTAAAGTTTTATACCTGGTTGGAACTGTTAGTATTCTACCTATACCATGAATCAGGATGTCTCCTCTCTCCAACCGCTGTCAGGACTGCAATACCATGAATCAGGAACTATTTAGATGCGGAAATCAGCATTTGGATCCGTGGATATGTTATCATTAAGGTAATATTGGTTTTGTTTACCAAATGATGGGATTATTCCAATTTTCTTTTTGTAAAATTGTTGCGTGCTATCCGCTTGGAATTTTATTTCGATCTCTTGAAGCTTTGTTTTTCTATCGCCTAGCTACATCTTTTTCTCCTTGTTTTCTCATTTGAATTTTTGAATTGGTGCACTAAATTGTCACTTTTCACTGTTTATCTTTATATTGCATAATTTATATATACAATTATTTTTCCACTGTTATCATTATTTACAAATTTCAAAAATAATTGCTTCTGATACCATCTCATTGCTACTTTCCCACAATTTCCAATTTTACACCTGACCATCTATTCCCTGATTGGCTTTTTTCATAAAGACATTCGCTGTTCTATCATTGGCTACTTTTTGTTAGGTACAGTTTCATAAACTGTATGTTTCAAATTTATAAATGTGTTGATTACTGTTTATTCCTGAAAATTTTGTAAATTTAGACTTTTCATTGTCTTTTGAGCAATTATGAGTTATAATAATTTCGACAATGTATGAAATTGATTGTTTTATAGTATTTTGACATGTTTATCTATCCATATTCTACCTAGGCTCACAATATATATAGAATTTCAAAAGTTGTTCACAAACAAACTCTTGAAACCATTAACCATCTAGTAATTATTCTTTTTGTGGGTTTTTTGTCTTTTAAATTTTACAACTGGCATAACATAACATAACAACATTCCTAAATTTATATTCAATAATTTTCTACTGGTTAGAAAATGTTGAATATCAATTTCTCTATTAATATTTATTAACTTTACTTTGACTAATACTAATTTTTTCTAATTTCAGAAAACTACTTAACTGGATTTCCTGAAAAACAAGTTCTACAATAACAACGATCATCCAACTACTAGTACTACGTTTTGTTGTTCTAGAAAACCTTAACTATGGACTTTTTTTCAGATCAAGAGAGAAAACTTTTCAAGATATTATCATATATGATATTTTATATTTTATGATTATCTCACTTTCATTTTATATTTTATACTGATATTATTTTCAATGATCAATTTTACAATTACTGGTACTCTTTCAATTATACCGATTTATCATTTTTCCTATCTTCTCCTTCAGTTGTTCTTTAAATTCATATTGAATTGGATATTTCATTTATCTGAATCTCTCATTCCATTTACTTTCTATTTTGTGCATATACTCTTTAGCTTTTTCATTATTCATACATAATTAACATATTATTTTATTCATTTTTTTTTTTAAACCATCATCATTTCTTTATATTATTATTATTATCATACCCACTTTCATTTCTCACATACATTCATTTTATACACAAAATATTTTTATCATTATTTCTTTTCATTTTTCTTCAAAATTCACATTATTTATTATCCATTTCTATATTTTTCCTTCTTTATAATCTATATTGTTTTTCACTTTACTTCATCTAACTAACCTGTACCAATAATTTTATATCAACTTTTCTGTTTTTCAGTATTTTTATTTTATTCAATATTATTGTTTTCTTTCATGAAATATTCACTCATGTGTTGTTTTTGTTTCCTTCAATATTTTCTCTCATTGATATTTTTTTTTTACATTTGTTTTTCATCTCATTTTCTTGTATTCGAATATTTCTGAAATCCTACCTATCTATCAAATAATTTTTTTAACTTTTTTCTATTTTTTATTCCTTAACTTACCCATCAAATTTGTTAGCCTACAATTTATTATTCCCTAAATTTTCTTTTTTTTTTTACTCCTTCTATGGAATTTGCTTTTTTGTTATGCAAGCCTATATTTTGTTTTACAAATTTTCAATTGAAATTTTCTGTTAACATTTTCATCTATTTTCATTTCAATACTCTCAACTATTTCTTTTTTCATGATTTCAACTTTTTCTTCTTTTTGAAAGTAAAATTTATTCAAATTCTTTCCTATTTTTATATTTAACATTTTACTATCCATTATTATTATAATTTCATTATTTGTTTTTCTTTCTTCCATTTTAAAAATTCTATTCGCCCTGTAGATGTCATTGATTTGCATTACTATTATTTTTTTATTTGTATTTCTTTTTCCAACTCGAAATTTTTGTATGCCACGCTAATGTCATTCATTTTCATTATTATTATTTTATCATTTTCATTCCCTTTTTGCAATTCAAAATTCATCTTCACCATGTTTCTGTCATATATTTTAATTTTTGTTACTTTATTATTTATTTTCGCCTTTTGCATTTCAAAATTTTCATTAATCATGTTCTTATTATTCATAAGTTCATTATTTTGGAGATCGAAATTCATTTTTATATTTTGAATTTGTTTGTCATCTTTTTCTAATAAATTGTTACTAACATCTATTTTTTGTATAAGTACTCCCTGAATTTTATTTTGCTCACTATTTGTTTCTAATGGTTCACATATTCCTTCACTTCTTTCTTTGAAACATTTTTCCATACTTTCTCTCATTCCATCATTCATTCTTTCTATTTTCTCTTCCATTCTTGCTGAATTTTCTTTTACATCCTGTTTCATACTTTTTTTTATTTCATTTTTCAAGCTTGCTGAATTTTCATTCATTTTCTCTTCCATTCTTGTTGAATTTTCTTTCATTTCTTTTATTTCATCTTTCATACTTCCTATATTTTCATTCATTCTTACTGAATTTTCATTCATACTTGCTGAATTTTTATCCATTTTTTCATTCATACTTGCTATATTTTTATCCATTTTTTCATCCCGATTCTTCATGTATTCCATCATTTTCTGTAACTGACTCTCTGTTCCTGTACTTTCACTTTTTATTTCTCTCTCTCTCACATTACTACTCTCTCCTTCTTCCTGATCACCTCTCTCTCTACCTTCTGCACCTTCTTCCAAGCCAACTTTCTTACCATCTCTCAAATCCATTTTTTTTTATTCACCAATATCTATCCTTATACGTTTAAATGCCAATTGCCAATGTTCACCCAGTGTTATTAAGAAATAATATTTTTCCTTTACTTGCCCTTACTCTGCCCTGAAATGATATATTGCCCTTATTTTGCCACTACGTTGCTATAAATATTGAGAAATAATATATTTCCCTTACTTTGCCCTTACTCTGCTTTGAAACGATATATTGCCCTTACTTTGCCTTTTCTTGCCCCACATTCTGTGCGCCACTTGTAATGTAATAATAATTTTGAAAATATAGAATTTTGTTATTATTATTATTATTAATATATTTTTGCACCGCGTTGGGCGACACTTGTAATGTTTTGATATATTGAAAAATATAAATTGTTTTTATATACTAAGATAGCTAATAATTTTCGTTATTCTTTGTGAACCAAATTGATATGATATAGATAGATATTTTTGCCCTGTATAATAATTTGTATGTGGTAATAATAATTGCCAACGAACGTCACTGTTCTCTCGTCACGTAGCTGACAATTGTTATTCCTTTTCTCACCACATCTAGCACAGTTGGTACGCCCTCATCTCCAGGAGGCCGGTTCAAAGCAATAGAGCCACTTGCCACTGCTGGCTAACTTCAGTTTATTGAATGGTTTTTGGTATGTTATTGATCATTGTGAGAAAACAAACAACAAAATATCATAAAGCAATTATCTCCTTTATTCAGGAAGACTTAAAATACCTGGCCTACGAGAAATAACTTATACTAGGGTGAATCAAACAAATATTCACGGATAAAAATAATAAATCAGATCATGGATAGATAAACAGAACCTCACTTTTTCCGTGAGAGTGAAATTTTCTGGTATTTTTCAATATAGAGTGACATAAAGTTCTTCGACTGTGAAATTCGTTATTGTGAAATGGTTCAGGACCGGAAAAGCACTATTCAAGTTTTATACCTGGTTGGAACTGTTAGTATTCTACTTATACCATGAATCAGGATGTCTTCTCTCTCCAATCGCTGTCAGGACTGCAATACCATGAATCAGGAACTATTTAGATGCGGAAATCAGCATTCGGATCCGTGGATATGTTATCATTAAGGTAATATTGGTTTTGTTTACCAAATGATGGGATCATTCCAATTTTCTTTTTGTAAAATTTTTGCGTGCTATCCGCTTGGAATTTTATTTCGATCTCTTGAAGCTATGTTTTTTTATCGCCTAGCTACATCTTTTTCTCCTTGTTTTCTCATTTGAATTTTTGAATTGGTGCACTAAATTGTCACTTTTCACTGTTTATCTTTATATTGCATAATTTATATATACAATTATTTCTCCACTCTGATCATTATTTACAAATTTCAAAAATAATTGCTTCTGATACCATCTCATTGCTACTTTCCCACAATTTCCAATTTTACACCTGGCCATCTATTCCCTGATTGGCTATTTTTATAAAGACATTTGCTGTTCTATCATTGGCTACTTTTTGTTAGCTACAGTTTCATATACTGTATGTTTCAAATTTATAAATGTGTTGATTACTGTTTATTCCTGAATATTTTGTAAATTCAGACTTTTTATTGTCTTTTGAGCAATTATGAGTTATAATAATTTTGACAATGTATGAAATTGATTGTTTTATAGTATTTTGATATTTTTATCTATCCATATTCTACCTAGGCTCACAATATACATAGAATTCCAAAAGTTGTTCACAAACAAACTCTTGAAACCATTAACCATCTAGTAATTATTCTTTTTGTGGGTTTTTAGTCTTTTAAATTTTACAACTGGCATAGCATAACATAACAATATATATATTTCTAATGATATTTTCTTCACTGGACAGATCTGAAAGATATGCATGACGATTGTTGAAGATCAAAAATTTGTTGAGAAAGGAAAAAATCGTCAACCTGGCTTAGTTTATGAACTGGGAGAAGAAAAATCACCTATACCCATTTTTCAATTCAAGTTATTCAAGAAAAATAATGATGGGGAATCAAGAGGAGAATTACAGAACAATCTCAAAGATTTGGAGCACGCTGGTTATGTTGATATTCAGGGGGACACTGTCCTTTATAAAAGGCAAATAATTATGTCATTCTTATGAGGTATGGATGATTGATCACATATATGCACATTGCGATGGAAAAAAACAGAGTGGCAATACTTTCCTGAAAATGCTGATATTTATATTTCATCTGGAACGGAGCGGTAATACTTTCGGGCCAAACAATAATATTCATATTTTATCTGGAACAAATGATAACATTATGGACTGTGTGGAGGAATACTCTCTCTCATAGTCGCTTGACGTGGAAAAGCAATATCTTTCTCAATCTCATGATGTCTTCATTAAGAAGGATGACAGTTTCTAGGCAATAATAGAAATTTTTATGAAGACAAAAACATACATGTTTACCCATTGTCGCCTACCTCCAAATGTTTAATTTCAAAACATTGGTTGAAAATACTGTTTCATGAATATCACGAATGAAAAACAATTATCTAAAAAATGTATGGAGTTCCTTGAAATGTATTCAAACGAACCCTATATTTCACATATAAGTCATATTCTAATATATAAAATTCTCGTGAAACGGTGTTTGTAATTAAACTCCTCCGAAATGGTTCGACCGATTCTCATGAAATTCTGTGTGCATATTGGTTAGGTCTGCTAATTAGACAAAATCTATTTTTCATCCCCCTAAATGTTAAGGGTGGTCCACCCCTTAATTTTATTTTTTATTTTTTTAATAAAATTTGTTTTTTTATGATACAGCATTCAAAAATACATACCACCCTGAATTTTCACCCTTCTACGATCAACACCTATTTTTCCATCGCAATTTTTATTTTATTTTATTTTATCCACAGATCCGTGATAGGGTTGCAAGATGGCAATCGAATAAGATTATTATTATAGTACGATAAAAATTGAGATAAAAGGGATGGGAAAAGAAAAAACGGGAAAACGGTAAATACAGGATAAGGGAAAACGGGAAAAGGATAACGGGATAATAAAGATAACAGGAAAACAGGATAACGGGATAACGGGAATAACGGGATAACGAAAGAACGGGGAAATGGGATAACACGATAAGGGGATAAGGGGAAAACGGGATAACGGTATAATGAAAAAATGGGATAACAGGAAAACGGGATAACAGGAATAACGGGATAACGAAAAAATGTAAATGGGATGACAGGATAAGGGGATAACGGGATAACGGGATGAAGAAAAAACGGGATAACAGGAAAATGGGATAACGGGATAACGGGAATAAGGGATAACAAAGAAACGGGATAATGGGATGACAGGATAAGGGGATAACGGGACAACAGGAATCGGAAGGAGTCCAGATGGAACAACATAAAAAAAAACAGAAAAAAAGAAATTCCACGCGGACGAGAGTTTTCGGGGAAAACTTTTTAGGGAACATAGAAATTTGGACAGGACAACGTCTGTCGGGTCAGCTAGTTATTATATGAATTTTGTGATTTCAATGTTTTGTATTTCCACGAAAGATGAGGAAAAAGAGGAAAGGAAAAACGGTGGATAAAATTCGTGATTTCCTCCACCCTGCCGTTCCAATCTGCCCATTTCCCAGGTTTCGACAATTGTTCTCTCTTAGGTCTAAATCTGCCCACTACTCCGAGAACTGAGAATCCAGGGTTGGTTGTGGAGTATTCATCCTGCGTGAAGTCAATGGAAATGACACTTCTGATGTAAGAAAGAAAAACATTGTGTATTTGGGTATCTGTTAAGTTTTGAGAATTTGAAAACGGGTTCGTTAATAGTGGATAAATCTGCAGATTTGTGTTGTTATAATAATTACGGAGTAGTGCGGTTTTGTGATTGTTCAACTCTGGTGATCGATTGTGATTATCGTTGGGTTCAATTAATTTATAGATGGAGGAATTGCGTACGGAACTGGTTCTCTCGAAGAAGTAGGCAGATTGAGACCGTGGAGAGAATTAGTGTCGGGGCATAGGAAGTAGGCAGATTGAGACCCTGGCGTCAAGTCCAAAAATTCCAAACCCGACCTTAGTCACTTCCTTTCCTTCTCAAGTGACTCCACCTAAGGAGTAGGCAGATTGAGACCATGGCGTCAAGTGACATAATCCCAAACCCCACCTTAGTCACTATATCTGAGGAGTAGGCAGATTGATCCCTCATCATGTAATGAATTCATTTCTTTCTTGAGTGACTTTACCTGAGATGTAGGCGGATCGATAACCCAGTGTAAAAATCACTTACCTCATCCACCGTAATTTACTTTTTGTTTTTTTTTTCTCGAAAATGGTTACAAAATGGAAGTGGAAAATTCCAAATGATCGAATTTCTAGATGAGGTTCCACCCAAACTTTGCATTTACAAAATAGTCATGGCTGTTGAAACCTATGTACTCGTCTAAAGTCCGTTCCCCCTACTAATTTTTGAACCACTTGGTATATCGCGACGACATTTGGAGGGCTCAAATAGGAGATGAAAACCTACTTTTTCATGAAAAAAATCACAGCTAAAAGTTTCAAAATGGTGGCTGAGCGCCATCTCATATAATTTTTTCAAATCGAACTCCCCGTATATTATCACATTTTCGAAATCTGCTCATAATTTGCAGAAGTTTTCTCCAATACACTTCACTCCTGAAATCAATTATTTTCGAAATATTAACGTTTGAAAAGTGACATTTTGATCATTTCAAACCCAACCAAAAACACTAATGTTGCTTTCAATCAAAATTGCATTGGAAAAAATCGTTGTCGCGTTAACATTTCAACTATCAAACTGAACTGCTAACTGTCAAATAGTCCTTCGAGTGCCCAAATCCTTTTATGGAAAGTGTGATCATGGCTCGTAGTTTAGAAGACAAATTCGAAGTAGATTTGATATTTGGAGAAGCTGGAAGAAATTATCATCTAGCAGTCCGTATGTTAAATGGTAGATTTCCCGAGAATCCTATTACGAGGTCATATTTGCGCAAACTTCAAAATAAGCTCCAAGCAACTGGTACGCTGAAAGATGCTCCAAGATCAGGAAGACCGCCTCTTTCAGAAGAAAAAAAGGTAGGATTTGTTGCTGAAATGGTAATCAATGCGACTCAGTCGACGTCTGCAGTTGCTGAATCCTAAGAGTGAGTTCAGAAAGTGTCCGAAGAGTCCTAAAAAAAAGTTCCATGGCAATAAAATGAAAATCCTGCATGCTCTCACGGAGGATGATCCAGATCGAAGGGTTGGATTTTGTGAGTGGTTAACAAGAACAATAGAAGAAGAACGGGGCTTCCTAAAACGTGTATGTTTCGCAGATGAATGCACGTTTTTTCCTCATGGAAAAGTCAACAAACAGAATGTACGATACTGGAAAATGTACGATACAGGCACACGAAAATACTCCAAACTCCGCCAGGCACAAAAAAAAAATTCCACAAACTTCCAGGTACAAAAATCCTGGGAGAAAACAACCTTCTGTGAAAAAGTCCATATCATATAATATTACCAATGATCGATAATACTCCCAAAAGTGTTC
This sequence comes from Gonioctena quinquepunctata, assembly GCA_018342105.1. Taxonomy (NCBI): domain Eukaryota; kingdom Metazoa; phylum Arthropoda; class Insecta; order Coleoptera; family Chrysomelidae; genus Gonioctena; species Gonioctena quinquepunctata. The sequence continues at coordinate 162,258 of JAFIRS010002298.1, read as the reverse complement.
AAATATTATCCCGATATGGATACACTACTTTAGAATCAATATATCAATATGGTGAGACACGCTGTATATCTCAATATGGATGACACACTCTGTATATCTCACAATGGGTGAGATACTCTGTATATCCCAATATGGTGATATATCTAAATATGGATGAAATACCCTGTATATCTCAATATGGATAAAACACCCTGTATATCTCAATATGGATGAAACACCCTGTATATCTCACAATGGGTATGCCCCAAAAAAATAATATAATACCTATATATATCACCATGTACTACCATACTTGTAATGGTTCACCCTGTGTGTCTCACAATGGATAAGACAACCAGTATGTTTCAAAATGATTTTCAAAATATCAATGTGAGAAATATTCGGTATGCATCACCATGTACAATAAATACTGCAAATGTGATGGTTCATCCTGTATGTCCCATACGCTGAACGAATTAACATTCAACTGACATGACTGTCATGTCTCACTCTGCTCTGGAAATATCGCAAATTTGATGTCCCATCCTCAACAATAATTCAATCGTAACACAAATGAGATTGAGCTCCCAAAAACCACAGAATCAGACTTACCCCAGTCCAAGGGGTCTTATCAATAACCGTCCAACGTCACCAAACTGTCAACGATGTTTTCCAATTTCCACAATCTGGAAAATAACAGAAAAAAAATATTTTAGAATGGCCTTTGTGAACAATCAATGGTATGAAGAGCACAGAGATATGCTCAACATAAGATTCAACATTCTTTTTGGGCCCTGTAGAACAATACCGTATTTCTTATTCCTCTGAAAGAGTTTTGAATTGAAGCGATAGCAGCAATGCTCGATTCCAATCGTTTGAATAACAGAAAAATGGTTCGATATCTTGAATAATTCCTCTCGGTTAGCGAAACTTCCGCAAAAATATCAATTCTCTATCAAAAAAGACCCAGACTCACGGTATTTATTTTTCAACTATGCAACTGTTTTTCGGGTGTCTCGCACCATTACGGATTGAACCTAGTACGTTGATCTCTACCAGATGTCTTTCAAAGATACTCAATCCAAAACTGATATTCCTCAAAAAACCCATCGTACTCGCTGTAAAATCTAACCATGCTAAGTTTTAAATTGGCGTACCAATTCAAGCAAAATTAACCAGACACTAACCTTACTTTAGAGTGGTTCCGGACAGCACAACAGAGTAACCCACCGACATTGTCCTACAAAGGAAATTTCGAGATCACTCGACAAATATCTCATCACTGACAGCTATCAGATCGGCATTGCCGAAATATACAGGGTGACGAGATGAATGGGAGGAGTATACAATTACCAGAATTTTGCCAAGAAACGCATTCCGAACCAAGATCGAATTCACAACGTATCAACATCACTTCCTTTTGTAATGAATCTCATGGCAGTTTCGTATTTCTTTATTCAGGAATTCATTGATAGTTTTCAGCATCTTATCAGCCGTGCCTCTTCAAACCGGATATCCGCTCGTTTTGCAGTCAGCTACCGACTCTACTGGCTCACATACACCTATAATGTCCCCTTTTCCGGCTGCCATTAAATGATGAATTATTTTTCGTCCTGATGAGAACTCGTGCAAGAAATCATTTACTACCATCCTATTTTTCTGGAATCAGGCATATTCAGCCAGTCCTTCCGTGTGTTAGGAATTTCCAATTTCTTGATTCCTGTGGCCTTATGATCCACCTTCATTGTAGCTGTAGAAAAAAAATTTGATCAATAAATACTTTATCATAAAAAACTGTGTTTGAGTGTGTGTACTATCCAAACTGATTTTCAAGTTCAAGTGAACATCAATTTGAAAAGATATGCAAACCATACTTCAGATTTCAAATACTTTTTTCTCAACTAACACTGAAATGTAAAAAAACCTTCGTCGGAAGTACACAAATATCAGCTCATTAGAAAATTCTGAAGGAATGAAATATACAATTTTATCGACACGAGGTTTTCCCTAAGTCTCAACATAACGTTCATAGATAATTTGTGCCTCTTCTTTGTAAATATGTATTAAGTATAAATGATGAATGCTCGATGATGGACAATTTAGACAAAATTGTTGATTACCCTGTATCTCAAGCGGAAGCAAATTCTTGAAACATATGAACAACATAAAAATGTACGTCTATTTGTACTCCACGTCACCTCCAATCCAAAAAAGAAAGTATTATTAAACATTGATACCAAAAATTCCAGAAAATTTTTGAAAAATATTTTTTCTGTTCTTCCGAATTTTATTGACGGATATCAATGAGAACTACATTGAAGACATGTTTGTTTCGGATGAAGAGTTCTGTTTCCGTTTCAGCATGAATATAATGTTAGTTTGAAACAACTTGTTGAGAACCACCGTTGATGAAAAGTTTCATCAACATATATGTGATTCACTGTAGGGATGGGGGCGATGAAGTATCGCTCATTATAAAAAGTATGATAGAAACGTCAAAATCATTTCCAGAAGTACAAATGCAAAATATCTGTAGGATGATTAATTGTAGCACCAGCGTTCCTGACACCCAATTTGTCCTGATCACACTGTATATCTCTGAAAACCATTCGATCACTGCTTGAGAGGCTATCAAAAAACGGTATTGGATCTTGAGATCTTGATAATGAGTATTTGATCATTCTGTTTTCACCACGTCATTCGGTATGGACTAAAATATTGCGATCAATGTCAGTGGTCGGGTGATTTGAGTAAGTTAGGGCAATTTTCAGCTCAAAAATATTTCTTTATTGAATTACATTTTCAAATACATTGTACCTCACTGGAATGACATTGTTTCCAATAATTTTGCATGTAATCAGGCCGGTTTGAAGTCACCCTTGATAATATCTACTTTAATCGTATCGCAACAGCCCACTTTTTTAAACAAGTTTGATTCATTCAGTTATGGTAAATTGGCACATGAAAAAAAAATATGAATATCGGGGATGCTGTCGTCATTAACTCCCTTATATTCTCAACAGTTTAAAATGGTTTCTCATTTTTTCTGAATATATTTCCGTCAATGCGCTCTGATTATTTTCTATCAGAATACTGTTAGATTCCACTATTTATATTATATCTCAATTTCATTGGGATCTCATAGATCGTTTTATGTCCTTCTTCTTCATCCAATTCAATTCACTGGATAAGTTTACCGTTATTTGTGTATCAGGAAATCTCCATCTAAATGAAAATCTCGTGAATTCAGATGGGTCCCAGTGTTGTTTGAAAATGGTTCAGTATTCAAATTGTTATTTTTTTTATATGAAATTGTATTTAAACAAACGAATACGTGTTGCAAATTATTCATTCCATGAACAAATGAGAGTTGTTTTTTCATCCATGCTTCGATATCTCTCATTGAAAACTTCTTCGAAACCCAGCATCAGATCAATGGAACTCCACCACCCTCTCTTACAAATCATTTTGCGTTTCAGTTTGGCGGTAGAAATCATCGAAATTATTTCATTTAGAAATTACTCTTCGAAAAATTAAATATGAACGACATTATAGTTCGTGGAATTGAAATGGTGATGGTACGGTTCTAATAAAAATATAAGTTCCTTATGTTACAGATTGTTCCAAGGGTTTTCTCAATTATAATTATTATGAAGCATATATAGGATTTCGAAAATACCAAGAAAGAATGGGTAATCCTCTTCCACAATTCATTTTACCATAGAAAATATTGTCATTCGTTTTGGATACCTCAAAGGCACACAAACACTGAATTATATCATCAGTCTCTTCATATAGGTTATTCCAAACCAACCCTTTCCGTTAACAATGTAATTGAATTGATCCGATGACAAAATTTATTGAATGTTATTTCTCCAGGGCATGGCCTAATTACGTGAATAGCCACTTGGGGCAGGAACGTAAGATTTGGACACTGTTTTCTCTTATCACGTTTTGGTGTTGGGTCGACCGTATTTATCCTTGTATTACTGTCCATCAAATTATTCCACAGCGTTGAGGAATTATTGTCAAATCCATACAGAAACTCGATGGTGATCTCAGAAACATTTGTCATCTGCGTAATCGGTCATATCTAAAAAACTAGTTGTTTTTCGCGGCTCCGTCCGACCAGTTTCAGAACAAATCTATTCAAGTTGATGAGGAAAGAAATAAAATTCTCGGAAAAGTTATATCAATAATTTTATAAATTGGAATAACATGTACGACTGAATAATGACATACTCATAGATAACACGAGAAATATACGGGAAATAGCATTTGTCATACTTAGAAAATATATAATCTTTCTTGGGCATTATATATGATGATGATACCCACATCAAAATCAACAGTTAAATTGAATCGATTGATATCAATTTCTTTCGAGAGAATATACAAACGTTTCTCTTAGATTCGATTGTTCATAAATAAGTAACGAAAATATTTTCAACAATAAATCGATGTATCAATTCCTTTTGAAAACTGGTTTTCTAACATTGTATATAAAAAACAAGAATGTTTGAATATACAAAACATATCAAATATAAAAACAAAGGAACGTCATTACCCACTTACTCTGGCCACCAGGCACGTCGCTAGCAAAACTAATGAAATTTCCATTATGTAACTCATAATTCCACTATACCGAATTTCCATACAACAATCCGAGTCAAATTTTTGTCAAATCAAAAACGTCTGAAGGTTGATTCCTGAAATTATTTCTGAGTATGAGATGAAACTGGGAAATGAGAAGCGTGGTGGTTGAATTTTGGAAAAAAATTTTATAGAACTAGGCATATTTTTACCTCCACCATTGATTTTGGTTTTACTTCAATGAATCATTGTAGAAGTTTCGACTATCGAAAAGGCAGGATCACTACCAAAATATTTCGGTTCATACCTGAAGGCATGAATATATTCTTTCATAATTTAGCTATTTTTCGGAACGTTTCAATTGGCAATATCTTCCAAATTGCTTTTCAGTTTCAATATATTTTTTTTATGGAAAGGCTTCCCGGGGTTGCAATCGACCCATCGAAATATGGTAAATGATTTGCATGCGACAATACATTTTGAAAATTCAGTCAAAATTTATGCATGCCCCGCTCGTCTGCGTAATTTCAGGAAGATCTTTTTTATACTCTTTTTGGTTCATACAAAATCAGTTTTGATAAATTTTAACATTCCTCGTTCCTTCACGTTGTTAATTGAAAATAACCCCATTGGTCGGATGGGAATAAAAATAAAGTTTCCTTGATTTTATTAATAAATATAGCCGATTTGGGTGATGTCTTTAATTACCTTAGATTCATCTGATGATCGACAAAATATGACATAGAATTAACGTTTAAATTTGTCATTCTTATATTTCGAAAGTTATTTAAACGATTAAATTTTGTAAAAAAATCTCTTACGCCCTGGGACTGATACTCTCTTGGAAATTTTTTTTACCCCAAAATTCCGAATATAACCCGTTCTTAAAGTGTTTATTTGATATTTCCTTATCCCATCCTGTTTCCCCTATCCCCTATTTATCCGTATCCCGTATCCCGTATCCCATCCCTATCCCGTATCCCGTATCCTATCCCGTATCCCCGTATTTCCTTCCGTATCCGTATCCCTTATCCATCCCATCCTATCCCTTATCCGCCTATCCTATCCCTATCCTATCCTATCCGTATCCGCGTTCCTATCCCGTATCCCCTATCCACCGATCCTATCCGTATCCCTATCCACCTATCCCATCCGTATCCTTATCCGTATCCGTATCCGCCGTATCCACCATCCGTATCCGTATCCATTATCCTATCCGTATCCCGTATCCTTTCCCGTATCATCCTATCCGTATCCGTATCCGTATCCGTATCCGTATCCGTATCCGTACCCGTACCCCTATCCGTATCCGGTATCCGTATCCGTATCCTATCCCTATCCTATCCTTATCCGTATCCGTATCCCGTATCCCGTATCCATCCCTTAATCCTATCCTTATCCGTACCCCTATTATCCGTATCCTTCCTATCCCGTATCCTATCCTTATCCTATGTACCCCGTATCCGTACCCCTATCCTATCCGTATCCATCCTATTACCCCTATCCGTTCCTATCCGTATCCATTATCCTTATCCTTATCCTTATCCTATCCGTATCCTTATCCATTATCCTATCTATCCGTACCTACCCAAACCAATCCATCCGTATCCTATCCTTATCCGTATCCATTATCCTATCCATTATCCGTATCCTATCCGTATCCGTATCCATACCCGTATCATATCCGTATCCGTATCCATTATCCGTTCCGTATCCATCCTATCCCTATCCTATCCTATCCGTATCCTTATCCTTCCTTATCCATCCATCCTATCCGTATCCGTTCCTATCCTATCCAATATATCCTTTATCCATTACCATACCCTACCCCTATCCATTATCCATCCTTACCCCGTATCCATTATCCCGAAATCCCGTATCCATTATCCTACCCCGTATCCATACCCCGTATCCTTATCCATATCCGTTCCGTATCCCGTATCCATCCTTCCCGTATCCCGTATCCAATCCTTATCCCGTATCCCTATCCATTATCCTATCCTATCCGTATCCCATCCTATCCATCCCGTATCCCGTATCCTATCCGTATCCATTATCCCCCCGTATCCATCCATGTATCCTATCCATTATCCTATCCGTATCCTAATCCGTATCCCGTATCCATTATCCGTATCCCGTATCCCGTATCCCTGTATCCCGTATCCTTATCCGTATCCGTATCCGTATCCGTATCCTGTATCCGTATCCCGTATCCGTATCCGTTCCTATCCGGTATCCGGTATTCCGTATCCGTATCCGTATCCTATCCGTATCCGTATCCTACCATCCCTCCGTATCCATTATCCGTATCCGTATCCTTATCCTATCCTTATCCGTATCCGTATCCTTCCGTATCCATTATCCTATCCATCCGTATCCTTATCCGTATCCGTATCCGTATCCGTATCCTATCGTTATCCGTATCCGTATCCGTATCCGTATCCTTATCCGTATCCTATCCGTATCCGTATCCGTATCCGTATCCGTATCCGTATCCGTATCCGTATCCGTATCCGTATCCGTATCCGTATCCGTATCCGTATCCGTATCCGTATCCGTATCCGTATCCGTATCCGTATCCGTATCCGTATCCGTATCCGTATCCGTATCCGTATCCGTATCCGTATCCTACCTTTTTTGTCAAGGAAGGAGCTGGATGGTCGTGACATTAACGTCAATGACTTCTTCGATATAATTGGGCTTGAGTGACATTTTGTTAAAAAAAAACAATTTTGAGACTATTACTTCCTTTGGTATGTGAAGATTTCGTCGGTTCGGTCTTTGAAACCTAGGTTGAAACTATGTAAAGTCCTCAATAATGTATTTTCATTCGATTCGCATAATCAATTGATATTTGGTAGCCAATATTATAATATTCTTGAACTTTGTTTTATTTTGGACCCTAGGACCGCTGATTCATTCTCGAGTGCTTCGAAACAAAGACGAATACATTGCGTCACTATCCATCCTTTCACTGTTATTACGTCATGTAATAGATCCATTAATGACGATGGTGTGACCTCTGCCCTGTTCTATCCCTTCGTTGTTCACGGTAAATCCAAACTGTCCAGGTTGGTTGTTTTGCTGTTATCTCTTGTCCCCATCTTGAAACAAGTAATTGCCTTTGGTAATGGCTTCTTTGCAACTCCGCACCAATAACTCTCATTTCATATATTTCTTCCAGAGTATACTGGATCCAAAGAACATGATACGGAAATGATCATGAATGAAATCGATATGACTCTCAGATCTCAATGAACTTTTATACATTATACAGAAATTATCATATGTTTTCTCAAAATGACATTCAATGGTTGGTGGTATGGAGATTGAAAATTCTCGAGTTTGTAGATTTTTCAATGAAAACAATAAAAAAAAATGCGAACACATATTCGAGAGAAAAAGAGGCATAGTTTGGTAGGCAGTAACCAAATAATATTTCAATCATATGTTAAGAGAATTGCGAATATGAATAATATAATCTCACCAATGAAATGAGTGATCTCAAATCTCTTACGTATAATGAATCATACATCATAAGTAAGGAATATCAAATTTATGATATTGTTGTTTTCACGTACAAATTTCTTCTCTTGTTTTTTGTTCGATCCAGTTTCACGAACAATTGGACAATTCGAACACACTACTCAGTGCCTACAGTTTTTTGCTAACGTTTTGGCGATAGACCTTGTCCTCTCCAGGGCGCATTATGAAGAGAAATAACTGAAACCGGACCCATTGAAATTTGGAAAACGTGAACGTTCATATGGAAAAAAGACAACGTGATGCTTCGTTTAAAAAACACATAAAAATTATCGATCTTATATACATTTGACAACTGAAAATCCCTGAATCCAGGAAAAAATCAAATTCTCCGACGAGGAATACATCCAATTAATAACTACATCTATGGAAAAATCCCTGTGAAATACATAACTTGAGAACCTGGATCATTCGATCTCATTCAAAAATTGACACATTTAGCGAAAAAAAGTATAATCCTACATGAGAACTAATACCCAAAATTGGGTGGATCTGGAAAAAAATTCATGTACCTACGTATAAAATTCTTAAATCTAGGGAATAATTCAATCCTCAATGTGAAATGAGGTGAAAAATCACATCAAAAGTCAGGAATCCATCGAGATGACATCTGAAATACAATAGATCTAAGAACGGCTAACCAAAAGTTTGAAGTACCTTTGGTGCGTTATTTTGAAGGTTTAACATGAATTATGAATTGGCAACAGAATGATACCCAATTAAGATAATAAGTGTAAATATACAAAGCTAGTTGATCGTACACAAAACCGAGCAAAAGGAAGTTCGGATGCCTTTTTGCACTGTACTGAAAGACTGAAATATTCCTCTGCCTGTTTATGAGAGTAGGAAAAGGTAGATCCAAATTAGTAAAAACGTAGTATGCTTTTTCATAAGGGGACAGAAAGATAAGTTGTTCATTGGTCCAGTTCTTATGTGAATCAGACAAAAAGAGGGTCTTTCTCCGGATATTTTTTTTATATCCGGTGGATATAAAAACAAGATTTAATTAGGATCGCTCTGTTTCCTATAGTCCAAGAACAAGTGACTTCAATTGTTCTGCAAGTCGTCAAGAAAGTAGTTTTTCGTAAAACAATCATGCAAAAGATTGATTTGAGTAGTGTGGTAACCGTAAGTGAAACATTGTGTATGAACCTTTGATACCCTGTTGATTTGATTGTGTCATCAAGACACATTCATACCCTTATTGCCCTATATGTATATTTTCCCCCACCGTGTTTGATATCCTATTGAGTTCATCGGGTTGGCGACACGCCGGATTTATTTAATTTCATTCGTTGAATATTTCATGCGATTTGCAAAGGTGTGGAATATTCGAGTCCCGTGATTTCCACGATGAATCGACTTATGTATTAAGTTGTTATTCCAGATAACTTTATGTCGTGGGGTATTTTTGATTAACAAAGAATATATATTAATAATTCCTATCACTACGATAGCAGGATGTCTCCACAATTGACGATCTCAACTTCATTTATTTTATATTAATTGACAATCCTACCGTACTCGGGTGAATTGCCACCGGCATTTGTTTCATTTCTGACTATGGCAGGTATATGGAGTTCAATAGAATTCATGGCTTCCTGGTACTCGATTGAAATGAATAGTGAATTTGACATCTTGCATCTATTGTGCTGCTGTGGAATTATAATATCATATAGCACGAGATCGATGAACCATTCAAGCTCATAGTACCTCGGATTACGATCTCAGGTTCCGTCGAGGGTCATAATATGTCAGTTTCTCTATCCGCTCAAGTTGTGATGCATGGCCAAACGAGAGCAGTTAGCGCGCTAATAAATTAGATCTCAAGTACTTTCGTTTTTGTTTCCCCAAGATACTTGGCAGAGTGAAGTTTCCATCCTTAGAATAAATAAGACCCAATCTACAGATAGTGGGCCCCCCATTTAGGATAAAGTTCCAATGTGGTTTCTTAAGATAAGAAATTTTATGTTAAAGTAATTATGAATCTGGGACTTTAATCGTTGATGTCTCGTACGCTGAATCCTAGCCATATAACTGTTTCCCGGAGTTGGTTTTCTAGGGCAGACAGAAGTGGGAAACCCGTGGTTTGGGCCCTTTTACAAAGGGGGGGGTGCAGATATCAAAATTTGGTTTGTTTTCTTGTAAAAACTCGTATTTATCACGAGTAGCCCGTGTAGTTCTTGTTTTTTAAAGGGCGGTTTTGAGAGTCATGTGTGGCGATAAGTTCCAGATTAGAAAAAACCTTGTTGGAAGAAAAATGGAAAACTATGGTGACAAATAAGATAAGGTGAAAATTTTACAAAAGATTTTTTTAATTATATTTTGTTAGAATTGTTAGGTTCATTGTTGGAACCATAAAATATAATTTTGTTCGTCTGTTCAATATATTGAATGGAATATATTTTTTGAAGGTTTTGGCCGCCTTTTGGGGTTTAAATTGGAATTTTTACAAGTTGAAATTTAAATATAACCATTATATTGTGGTGATATTTGTAAGCTTCAGGGAAATACCCCCTTTGGAAACCTATAAACCGAAGGATCAGAACAGTTTTGAATTAGGGAAAAGGCATATCTATCTAACTGTCCAAACCAGATTTGAGTCCCGAGGACTTAATTAAATCCTGCAACATTTAGATTTCAGCGCATAAAAATTCAACCCCTAAACATTCCGTATTCCATCTGTTGCCCCCTGTTGGTGGAGGAACCACTATGGAATCTTTGGCCCGGGGGAGTTGAGTTTGAAAATCGTTTGAAAAAGTGTCTTTGGGTCATAAAAAGAAGTAACAATTTTGAATAATAGCTTTATTCCTGACCCTGGAAAATCGCGTTCAAAAGGGATCGAATTCAGGTTGTGAAGATACGAGAGTATTGGATGTTTTGTTTGGTCAAGAATTTGTAAAATACCTGATGTTGATCGCAACTTCAATAATCTGATGTTGATTCGAAAATGAGGTCTCAATGATTTGGGAAAAGCTGAAAACCCTGATAACGAAAAGTTGGAACCCTGATGATGACACGAAACGTAAAGCCTGATGATTACGGACACGTAAAGAACCTAATGAAGATCTGACAAAAGTTGAACCAAGATAGTTCGAGCCGTTCAGAAACCAGATGATAGTCTCATTAAGGTCTAGCTGATGATGATTCGGAATATTCAGAACCTGATGATGACATGAGACGTAAAGAACCCAATGAAGATCCGACAAAAGTTCAACTGAAGATTTTTAAAGCCGTCGAAAACCCGATGATAGTCCCATAAGTGATGTCACCTCAGCTTGCTAGACAGACCCCAGTCAGACAGTGGCAGATAGACAGTGGTTAAGTATGGGATCGGCATTACCGACATACCCATCTATATATATAGTATTTCTAATCCCAATTGGAACGACATAAAAAGTTTCGGGAAGGGATTCTCTTTGCACTTGCCGCATTGACATAGGCGTTCGAATATTATTTTTCAGAGGTATTTCTTCGTTACTTATTCTGACAATCATAGCAATTGATCACCCGAGTGAAAGTAGATACATGTTATCTCAACTGGATTTTATTATTTGTTTTGAAAAGGTCTCCAGAAAGCCATAATATAAATTATTTCACGGATAATTCTAACCTCACCGCATGGCAGTGATTAAGGAATATCGTAAAATCAGGATATTATGCAGCTGTAGATAAAATATGTCCATTCCAGCTAGCCGAGCTTTCATTACTCAAATATATTTGATAGCGCCTTTACTGATAATCTGGGCAACTGGAAACACGCGCCAGATTTTTTGTATGATTGTACCAGGAACGCTTTGAAAGTAAAAACACTGGTAGTATATAAATTTCCCATTTGCCGGGCAGTGCATATGAACACCCTCGTAGTGCTCTTATTTTATGGCCGTTCCAATTGGGATTAGAATAACTATACAATTTAAGTAGATAGACTACAAGGGTTCTGGTGCAACCCCTATTTTGGGGTGGGTTTTGGCGAGTGAGTGAGGGGGTGGTTTTCGGGTGGGGGTAGGATGATGGTGGCGGTCAGTGGCGGTTGTTGTGGGAGGGGTTTGTGAAAAAGATGGTGGTGAGAGGGGTGGGATGGTTGTATGTGGGTGGGGGGATGGAGTGGCCAGTGATTGGTCGGAAATGGTGGCAGCCATGTTGTTATGGGAGGTAAGATTGAGAGGGAGGTGGGGAGAGCTGTGATAGGTCGTGCGTGGTGATAGCCGCCGGCCGTTATCCAATAGCCGAGCAGCATATTGAAATGGGGTGTCAACCAATATCCGTCAACGGCATTGGTCGGACGGAAGTGTCAGCGTGATCAGTGAATGGCGGCGGCCATTTGGAAAGTGGGAGGAGTCAGCGATGATGCGGCTATGACTCAAACGAACAAGTCTTTGCAGGAATATTATCTACGTCAGCACTTCTTATCAGTTGTTTATTTAGCGACCGGATATCGCGGCATCCTTTTGTTTACATTGAGATAAGATATCCGGCGGCATCCTTTGTGAAAGAGTTTGTTTACATTAACAAGATAAGAGAGTATGCAGCTGCACGCTCGAACCGTGGGATAACCTTCATTCAATGTTGGAACGATTACTATTCGTATTTGTACCTAAGCGGCTATAGGAACTGTCGGCGACATGGAAGCAGGACGGATAACTTTTAAAACGTCACCAAATATAAGGGTGGATCGAAAGAGTGTTTAGAGGAGGAGGAGAACGAAACAAGTATATATTGGAGTTTTTGGTTGAAATGACGTCAGTTGAGGTTATGTTGTCGATGACAGAGGAGTATACACGGAAATTGGAACAGTTTCTATCGAAAAGTCAGAGCCTGAACGAAGAGTTACAGTTTTATGAAGAAGAGAAACGAAACGTCACAAGAAAATTGAAAAAGTTGAATCTCTGCACGACACAACCATCAACATCGAAATATGATTCAAATGATACTAGGGACTTTGATTCTGAACACCATCTTATACGTAGACATACCCGTATGATGATGCTGTACGTGAGAGTAGCGGTTTCTTCAAAGATGGGGCTCAGTCTTGGATTCCAAAGAATCGAACAGCAGGACTTCGAAGGTTATTCTTCACCACAGGCCTGCCACCCCACCCCGAAGGCGATGACAACAACAACACCATAATCGAGAAATATCAGCTCAAGTTTGAAATGAATGATTCTACAAGTACAGTGATGCCATGGAGAAGGTTCCAACAGCAGTAGCGATGACGTCACCAACGCCGCCACCACCACCACCAATACTACCACCCTTGGAACATGAAATATATAAGATTTTGAAATTTCAGTGTGTTGTTATAACCATAATGTTTTTGTTTTGGAAATTCTATTCAAAACTGTAAAAAGAAGCTTGGAATCGCCAGTGTAATATCAAAATAAATGAATAGAGAGTCTAACCTGATTTTATTTCATGAAGCGGTGTACGTGACGAGCCAATTATACCGTGTGTGGGTGTAGAGAGAGAGATACCTCTGACGGTTTCCCCTTTGTTTTTCTATTTCAAACTTGGCTTTTTTTCTCAACTTTTTTCTCAAGTATTTTCAACTTTTTCTCATATTTTTTTATTTTTTTCTCAAGTATTTTCAACTTTTTTTCTCAACTTTTTTATCAACTTTTTTCTCAACTTTTTTCATTTTATTTATTTCAATTGGGAACTCCAACCCCACCTGAAAGAGACAAAGGGAGTGAAGGAGATGGAAGAAACACCGGAAATACAACACTACTATTTCTTCCTAAAAACAATTCTAAATGAAAACTTAATTTGGTAAAATATATGTACACAGCCAATGGTGAAGATATGGTTCCTCTGGGCACACATGAACTTCCCGGTGTTGTGGTAGGGGAGTGGTCCAGGGTAGGCTCGAACTTGTCTGTCGACCAATGGTTTGAATCATAGAAGGCCACATCGTAGATATCCATTGGTACGACAATCCCATTTCCAAAATTTTCCTTGAGGAAATCGTATTTTTGGTTTCCTCACATAAATCCGATCAGCCTGGTAGAATAGGGTGTCTCAGTAGGATGTCATCCATGTCTTATAAGCTATGTATCCGGTGTCGTATGGAATGCCATGCATCGTTTTTTCCAAATATCTTACGGTGCGGCGGTCTTGAGCATCCAGGTTGGTATACGGCACAGGTGTCTTGAACAAAAAGTTGTGTCGCTGCCCTGCCGACGATTATGGACACCTCCTTTGGATAGAAGATGCCATTGACTTGAAGGCTTGAATGTCAACGAATGCGATACGCATGATGGCGATGATGAATGAACGCCGCCGCCCGCAGCGATCTATGTCAGGCTTCTCATCGTTTCGGAGAGGGATGATATTCCATCATACAATCGTGAATGATGATGCAATGACATGAGTCCGATCGGGGAATCCTGCGCTCGATTCGATATCCAATCGTACGTCAACCGTACCGGATTTCATAGTTTCTTCCTGTTTTGAACAATCAATACGAATAAGGCGCAATATTTGAAACCGAGGTAATCCAAAAGAGCAGACTTTTTCATGGAATTCGTATAGCTGCCGAGAAATTCCGTATAGTTGAAATGAGCTCGGTATAGTGATTATCAGCGAAATTCAAGGTAGACGTTCGTTGGGCCAATATTCACCGTTCAAAGACAAACGTATATTTTGAATGTTGACATGTTGAAGGTGGTAGGATCGACGGAAACATTATCTCTTTACATTAGTTTGGAAACACACGATGACATAGCGGGGCCCTTTCAACACTGGTATTCGTCTTAACCGACCATTTTTCCCACGTTGAGCATTTTGCGTTATCGAAGGCAATTCGTTCAATTCTCATTTTCGGAACGGTTTAAATTTATCGGTCTGTCTGTCTGTATAGACCCTATTAATTTTCATTTATTTCCGCATTAGGAAAAATGTGTTTGACTTTCAATTCAATACTATCAATCACAATTGAGCCGTAGTCGTTCCCACCGCATTATTACCTTCGCCCTACGTATAATGACACACCATTATCATTTCGGGCCTGACAAATCGTAGAGTTTGACGTCCACACGTAATCAGCGGATAATCGTTGAAAACATTGAGAATATGGACGGAGCGGTACGAGAAGGCTGGAAAGAATTGTCATCTTCATTCAAAAAGGCAAATTGGGGAATTAACCGCCGATAGCCAAATGCTGAGAATCTGAGGATCGTAAGATAATAGCCTCTAATGGTACTCCATTCCCGGATCCCGAACCGATTCAATTTCCCGAGCACCTCGCATGAGTGCAAGAATCAGAAGAAGCACCCACATTAGGGGCCAATGTAACGTTACCTCCCCATTATTTAATTCAAGTCTACCTTAATCAGTAGCAGAGATGAACTCATGGCAAGAAACGAGTCCACCTGATTGATGCAAAATTCCACGATATCGTTGCAATTGAATGCCTTCACGAACGGAGTATAAGTTCTGTATTCGGTTTTACGAATGGACTCGTCAAATTTCGGATACAAATCGAACATGGGCGCTTTAGATGGAAGCATCATCTTGTCTCTTCTTCTTTGAAGTTCATTCTGATGAATCAATATTAAATCGGATGGAACGGAAAAGGTTTATTTGAAGAGGTTAACTGCTGCTGCACGACCCGCTCGTTTGAAGGCCTGCGATAATGACGTTGTGACGTCACTCGCCTCCCCTTTATTACTACCACTGCTCTCTGCTGCTGCCACTGTCTATTAATAATCCCATTTGGTTCTCGCGACTCTGAGTTCCAAAACCAAAGTACTTTTTCCCCTTGAAAAACCCAGGCCTACCGTCTTGATCGACCACCAACACCGTAATGTTGTGGATTTACGTTGCGGTATCACAGGTAGATAGAGTAAATTGAAGGTTTTCGTCTATCAAACGGGGTCGTGAGCATGGGAATCATAGATCGTGTGCGCAGGCGTGTCACCATCGAAGGCCCCGGTAACACTGCACTCGAATCGTAATGTTGACACCTTTATAATGTTTACAGGTAGATCGGAATAATGCATTTCGTTGGGTTGAAGCACCCTCGGAAAAAATCCCAATGAACGCCTATGCTATCCGTCCCACGATGAAATGGCAAGTATTTACCTGAAAATCTCACACTTTAACGTATTATTGTTGGTTTGAGAGAAGGCGGCTTCGCGGTCTTCCGCAGGTAGCGCCATCTCTTTCTGTATGAACGCCTCAATATTCGCAATTTCATAACACCCTTGGGGAAATTCAATGGTACGCAACACGTTGATCTATCGTAATAGCAATTTCCGACCCTTTTCAATGTTCGGTATGGTATTTTACGAGTGAAAAGATCGAAGGACAACTCATATTCTTTTTTCGCATTCAATTCGATAGGGTGAAGGACAAAAGGAACACGTGATTGTGACTGTTACTCCCAACAGCGACATGATGAGGAATGACATCACCGCTGCTGTGACAGCATTTAAAACACATACTTTCAATCATACATTATTTATTCAGACATTAAAATTTCAAACACAGATGACTACAATTTATTTCATCATAAGTCTGTATTGACGGTTGTTGTAGAAAATCCTGACTTTGCGCTGCTACCGCCATTCAAATATCTGACCAATTCCAACATCGGTTTCAAATTCCCAAACGAATCGAAATACTCTACTTCGTCGTTGGTTTTATAAGCTACCCAATGAGTACCCGCTTGTTTCGTGACAGGTCCATGTTGACGATGGCACATTCGTTCTTTCGAGGACCGCTAGATGGCAGGGGTGTCGCGCATGAACACTCCCCGAAAGTGGGGATTTTCAATTGTTTGGCATATCGACGATATCGATGTCGTATTAAGCGCTCTATCGGGTAGCTTTATTGGGAGTTTCTTGATTTTTCAAAGAAGTCCATAGCCATTTTGACATTCTTCCTCACGTACAACCCCTTGCCTATGGATTCCATGGCCTTGTGATGACGTTTATCCTCTTCCATTTTCTTTCTGGGCATTCTTAGCATCCACGACCGTTTTGGAATGGCTGATGCTCCGCCACTCAGTGCTCCCAGCCACAAGACCGGCGAATATCGGTATCAGAGGGTAGGACACCACCTGACTTGCTTCGAAAGGTATTATGCGGGGTACTTTGACTCGTCGTTTCCCAATCCCCTCTTGATGGCCACTCAGGCAGCTTTCAGAGCATTAGATGCGGCCCGTTTAAATGTGGGAGACGGTTTCAGGGACTTGGCGATTTTTTCGATAACATGTCGTTTGAATAAGGCCTTACTGCGCATGCCCATACCAAGATTTCTCTAGCTTCATGGCTCTGGTGACGAGGAGAGGTTCGCACGTTCTCCAAAACCCGAATCTTGGCTTTGACTCGTTCCCAAGCTCTATCTTCGAGCACTTTATCCGCCTTGTGTCTATCTCAAGCAATTTGTTCTGCGAATAAGCCATGTTGTGATGTTTGTAAGCAACGTCCAATGGATTGATACCGGGATCGCCTCGTAAGCAACTGTTCTGTAGCCTTGTTCCAGCTGTAATAATAATAATAATAATAATCGAATGCATTCGAGAGCACCGAAATAAAAAAATTGTATTCGATGGCACCGAAATACTATAGATATATGAAACTTACGTCCACAATACTGATAGCCACCTAGGAGATGAGCTTCAAACGGGAGCTTGTTTATCAGACTGTTGAACACACCTCCACCCTCGTACACCAACATGAAGACTGACGTCACAGCGATGTCGTCACTAGTTATATAGATTTCGGCTGAAGTTCGAAGGGGTGGCATTCTATGCTTATATTTGAAATTGAGGGGTGTTGCCAGGTGTTGACGGGTGTTGCCGGGTGTTGTCGGGTGTTGCCGGGTGTTGCCGGGTGTTGCCGGGTGTTGCCGGGTGTTGCCGGGTGTTGCCGGGTGTTGCCGGGTGTTGCCGGGTGTTGCCGGGTGTTGCCGGGTGTTGTCGGGTGTTGCCGGGTGTTGAGGAGGTTTCTATAAACATGACTGATGTGACAGCGAGTGTCAGTTGCGGTTCAGACGTCGAAGAGTAAACATGTCCCTGCTACCTGATATTGACTGTTATGGCATTACTTTGAACGGATTGAAGTATTTCATAGGCAGAGAGCCTATAGGAATTGAACACACTACATTGAAGCTGCGAAGTGATTCCTTTGAACTGACTGACGGGTTGAAGGAACTCCTCATCAAGAAGCAACCCTCAAATTTCACAGATCGAGATATGTTCAATTATAAGACCATTCTGATGCCAACCAATGCACACAAAAGATCCGATGGGAAAATTAACACAAACAAATCATGGAAATATAAAAACCTAATATCCAAGATATTTCCACAGAAGAGGAAAAGGAGTCCAAAGAAGGGTAAAGGACTGAAAAGGATAACCACCCAAAGAAGATATATAACGATCACCCTGTAGATTGCGATCAGAACATGGAGATCGTTCAGAAAGTACGCTTCCCATCGAGAACTTGACGTTTACGATGTGGGGCAAAGAGGCGGGGTGGTATGGAGAGGGGAAGTAAACATGGCAGCCTATTCCAAACTTTCGAGCTGTTATCTGTGGTCCTAGCGGATCAGGAAAAACGAACCTTATGCTGTCGTTACTGATGCATTAAACGGTCCAAATTCGCAAATGTCTACGTTATTCAAAACCTTGTATCAGCCCAAGTATCAATTACTCGAAAGTGCTGAGCGGTATGGATGAAATTGACTATTTCCCATACAGAGACAACGATGAAATCATCTCTATGGAAGTTGCCCGATCTCACTCTATTTTCATCTTTGACGATGTGGCCTGTGATGGACAGCAGAAAATTCACGAATATTTCTCAATGTGCAGACACAAACACATCGATGCCATCTATCCTGTCAGACTTATTCGAAAGTACCCAAACAGCTCATACGTGACAATTGGAATATGATTGCGCTCTTCAAACAGGACGAAATCAACTTGCGACACGTTTTCGATGAACACGTTTCCCCGACATGACTTTCGAACAATTCAAAAGCTGTGTTCGGAATGTTGGTCTCAAAGCCAATACGATGCTCCGTCATAGTCAAGGACTTTGACTTGAACAATGGCAGGTACCGCAAAAACTTTGACGTACATAAAAGTATAGTTGCGGACGCTTCACGTCATTCAACATCGAGATGTCGGACGAGAAGGTTGTTAGAGCCACGGACCGAAAAGTGGAAAGAACTTCGACGAGATTTTGGGGGAAAAAATACCTAGCTCTGAAACTTGGAAAAACGAACGAGACGAAAACACTGACTAAACTTTTCAAACCGATATCCTCAACCACTCAACAAAATTGCCAAGTCTCGAAACCCTAAATAAATCCATTTTCAAAAGTCAAGAAGGAGGAGCAACCTGAAGTTAAAGATGAACATGAGTCAGAAGGAGAGATGAAGAAGAAGAAGAGAATTCTCAAAGCGAGAGAAGCAGCGACGAATATTATTCTGACGATGACAGCATGTTGCCACGGAAATTTTTTCTGCAGCTGTAATGAACGAACATCTTAATCGATATCCCATCATGTCACGTGAATACATCGCTCAACATTGAAAAATGACAAACGTATAGAAAAAGGTATATGGACCTGTGTATGACGTCAGCTCTCCGGTTGGTTTTGGGATCCGCTTTGAAGAAGGATACATCGAAACGGGACTTAAAAAATTTGAATCAACCCCGGACCATATCAACTGATATTTTACACCAGGCCCCGGAACTATAGCGAAGATGACTTGAACGACTACCAAGACATATTGGAGTTGACTGGATGTCATAGAAGTGCAAAACGGTCGTTTGAAAGGCACCAACGCTGGAAATATAAACACGTTATAAAATATTTAATGAGGAAGAACGCGTCGGTCAGGGTATAAACACCGATAAATTGGAATACAATGACAACCCAACAGATTATATCTATTGGGACGATCCCAACGAATTGGTGGACCGTTTGAGGGCCTTTTGGTAGGCAATCAGATAGCTGGAAATGATTATTCACATCGAAACGAAATCGTCGCCATAATCAATGAACCCGTGAAGCCGGTATATAGAGTAATGACATGCGCATTAGACTCATTCGCATTATAGTGTCGACAAATTCGGTCATCGTTCTGGGTGGTAGTGGGGGGCGTAAGGGGGAAACCCTACCGATGTTGTCTCGTACTCCTCTACCGCACACCCCTGAAGGTGATATCGACATGGATAACTTGAAAATATGTAATTTAAAAAGATCCCGTTTGATAGGTGCGGCTACCAAAAATACGTGGACACCACTGGTCTGAATTAAAGTTCAACTGCAACGCGACGTTGCCACATCGGCTGAAACTTCGCTAAAATCCATGAAGTGTCATTCTTCAAACAAAGAGAACACTTCGTAAACACTATAAAAAATCCGACTCGCGTATCTGTAAAGACACGGCAACATCGGATACCATAAAAGAAAATGGCTGCCATATGAAAATCGATTCGGATCGAATAAATCTTTAGAGGGTAAAATTACGGAATTGTCCAAGCATCTGTTTGAAATCAAAGAAAGAATAAATACAATGTATTCGTACGATATCGAACATTCTCGTTGAAGATGTCGAAAGCTCAAGTTGTTGCAGAACCCATAAACCGGCTAGAAAAATTATCTTCGACAACCTACGGTAATTAAAGGTTTGGACGATCTATGGCAAAATGGACTTGGCCGAAATGAGAATGTTTTCTTCAGATAATGGGGGTTTTAAAATGATTATGGTCGTCATCGACTGTTTTTCCAAATTTTTGTGGACTCGTCCTCTAAAATCCAAAACGGGAGGAAATCACTAAAACTTTCAAAAGATATATTGAATCATACGAAACGGTGTCCGAAAAATCTACAAACCGATCAAGGTACGGAATTTTTTAATGCTAAATTTCAAAGTTTATTGGAAAAACGCGAAATCAATCACTACAATACGTTTACGGTGATGGAAGCGGCCATAGCTGAGCGTGTAATCAGAACGTTAAAGTCTCAATTGTACAAATACTTTAGTTTGAACGGTACATACAAATGGATAGACATACTGACGGAAATCACGAAGAATTACGATGACACCGAACATACAAAAATTAAATTCAAACCGAATGAAGTGAAATAAACAGAACGAAAGCCGTATTCTACATCGAATTTATCGAGCGAATCGTTGGGGGAAAATGCGTTGAACCGCGAAAATTCAAAGTGGGGGACATTGTTCGCATTTCCAAGACAAAGATATTTTCAAAAAGGTTATACACCCAATTGGACAACGGAATTATTCAAAATAGCTCGTGTTCAAATAGGTTATCCAAATACGTATATGCTCGAAGATATATAACGGTACACTCATTAAGGGGGCTTTTTACGAACAAGAATTGCAAAAATCGCGAATCCCGATATCTATCCGTGGAAAAAGTATTGAAAAAACAAGGAAAGAAGATGTACATTAAATGGCCGGTTTCGATAACACGCACAACAGCTGGATGAGGGATGATGCAATAGTAGGGATCGGCGGCGGCGACTACAAGCTAATGACATGTCTGGCGTGGGTGGGTGGTGGGAAATCTCATTTTTCATTTCTCACGGCAACGAGACGGCGTCAGTCATCAGTCGTCATCGTCTCACCCCTGAGTCAAGACAGTGGTTATTGTTCGAGCGATTTGTCAACCATAACGTTCGCCAGCCCCGTTTCACCGCTATCACCTGAAAATTACAATCAGCAGATGATGACATGGCGACGGTTTCGAAATGGCAGCAAAATTGGAGGATCACTTCCTATTGGAAACCTCCTTTCCCATGACTGGCTATGAGCTGAGAATTGGATTGTCACCTGCAAGAACCTTTGGCGTAGCTATATTTCTAAGACCGTTGAACCAGTTCAAGAAAATATCGTTCAGCACCGAAGAATGGGGTCTGTTCACCGAACTATTGGCAACCCTCAGGGATGACTCTTTTGGAGCCCGCTTCCTATATCCTCCCGATCTGAACGATGATGTGAATACCAGTGGGAGACTATTGCAAAGTTACGCAATCAGTTTGGGAAGATTGCAAATATGTTCAAGTTGAAAAAAATGGAGTGAACTTTCCTCACGAGCGAAGTCAATAGTGATACGAGTCCACCGAAGCTTGGTGTCCGATCGAGTGACCATGTTGGAGAATATATACTTTTGTGTTCATTATAAAAATATGATTGAGGTTATAAATACATTTTTCATCAATCAACCGCAAGTATGTTTCGGGAAATTGGAACTTTTCCAAAAACTATGTGAACTTTCAACAGAAAATATGATGTCTAATGCATTGAAAGAATTCCTTTTCTATTATAGAATGAAAGTTGTGAATGATTTATGTCTTCAATAAATGTATGTGTGTATTTCAGTGTTTCTGTCCAACTATCCTTTCCCCCTTTTTCTCTTTCAGGTGGGGTTGAGTTCCCAAATGAAAAAATAAAATTGAAAAAAATAAAGTTGATAAAAAATACTTGAGAAAAAAGTTGAAAATACTTGAAAAAATAATCAAAGTGACAACAGTCGTTTTCATTCAATAATCAAAGTGGCTGTGACGTCCGACTTGGTCTTCACATTTTCATAGATGGCAGCACCGTCACATAGAATTCGAAAACTGTCATCCTAGGTGTCAGAACTGTCAAATGTCGTCCTAGGTGTCAGAACTGTCAAATGTCATCCTAGATGGCAGCACTGACACAAAACGTTTCATGTCACAGACTATTGACAGCTGACAGTTGGGTGTTTGAAGCTGTTCCATCATTCGAAGTTTGACTCTTGTTCGATATGGATGTGTATGAAGACAGATTAGCGACATTTCAAAATGGGCATCACCCATATCCCAAAGAAAGATTGGCCAGAGCTGGATTATTTATATACTCAGAGAGAAGACATTGTTGTTTGTCTGAAATGTCGAATTGAAGGATTCAGATGGCAGTTGGAAGATGATGCTCAACTTGATCACTTCAGTTGGAGTCCACATTGTGAGTTTTCCACAGAAGAAGAAGCTGCCACTCTGAGGAGACGTATGCAGCTCGTAGATTGTCTTTCACCCAGAGACGAGGTAACAACGAACACACCTACCAACAGCAGCAGCGTTCACGAAGATACATCACCATCCTCCTCATCAATGTCATGCAAAGTTTGTTTGGAAAAGGATATGAACGTGGTTTTCATGCCGTGCAAACACTTGGTCTGCTGTTTGGAATGCTCAATGAAATTGGACAATTGTGCTGTGTGCAGAGCCCCAATTCAATACTATTTGAAAGTGTTTGTATCTTAAAAGAGAGATGATTCAATATATAGAATGTGAAAATCAACTTGTGTATTTGTCTCATCCCACATACCTTTGAGGTTATGTTTGGAAAAGTAGGGTTAAATTCCCACTCATGTGAAATTTGAGGTTATGGTTCCTCTGAAAGTGGGGTTATGTTTGAAAAGTAAGTTAGAATCCCCACCTCATGTGAAATTTGAGATTATGGTTTCTCTAAAAGTGAGGTTATGTCACTCCACACACAAAGAACGCTGATGTTCGAGGGTGAGACTGAATGACGTCATCGTTTCTTCGACTTGTTCAGACAGGTTTAGACAAGTTTAAACTTGTCTGAACTTGTCTGGACTGGTCTCTCTATTCAGGAAACCATTGAATGAAGTGATGACACAGAGCTGCCATAATTTTATTCTAGGTTCTGTATAATAAATAAAAATCAAAGTCTTTATACACTTATTTTATTGATACATATATTTTGAGTATAAACAATAGGTTATTTGTATGGATATAATAATATATTGGCTGATTCGATATATACAATGGCTATGTGAGAGAAAGAGAGTGATGGAGAAAAAAAAACATTCATTTTTCGGTTATCACGCTAACACAATAAATGGAAATTTGGAGAGAAAGATTATCAAATACAAGTTGGTTGAGGGGGTGGAGGTTGGCTATTCATTCATGATGCTATAATGGCCCCAAGCAAGTGTGTCGTTCGATCCGGGGATGAGTGTTCTTTTATCGTCGAATGGACTTAGAGCGATTTTGTTTTGTTCAACACTAAAACATTATGGGTATATGAACGGATGCATCGTTGACTAGTCGATTTTCCCTCTGATCTCTAAGACAATCGACATAGTCTTCGAAGGAAATTTTATTTTCCACAACATTATATCGGACTCCTTTGGATTTTTTAAACATTTTCCACCCTGAATTTTATAGGTGTATAATTTTGAACGGAGTCCGACGAAATCTGTCATGATGCCCGTTCGCTTCATCTTTCATCAAACCTGAATTTTCTTGTTTACCTGCGGAATACCGTACGAGTTTTCGCATGGGTAGTCGCTCGTATCGAATTTTTCCAAGTTCTCCCCGATTAAATCTCTATACACATCATCACATTTAATTTCGTATATGAGAGAATCCGTATCCGTGTACATCAACTTACACTGATTGGTCTCGAATTTTTTCAACATGAATTTATAGTGAAAATCGTAGACGCAAATTTTGGAAATATCTAAAATTGCCATACCGATATAGAGGGGTTTATTGAATAGCAGTTCAGACTTGTTCATTTCGATAGCCATCAAGTTTTCATCGAAGATGGTTCGGTTGTGGAATTTCGGGTTACTTATTAGATTTTTCGCCCCATACCTGCCCTCCCATTTATTGACCATTTTCACCACTCTGTGCTTCCTAATGTTTTCCATGGTCTTTCCGAAAATACTGTTTATGGCCAATTTATAGTTGTATTTTCCGAAAGTGGTTGTAGCTTGGGCGCGTAATTTTGTGTTTAATTCAATGTAGGGTTGCAGCCATGCCGATTACTTGAACTGCAACACCCTGTGAACTTTTCTCAGTATAAGGCCGTTTTCTAAAGCTTGTTTCAATATTCGATAATGTACGACATACTTTTCTTTGTTGTACAGGGTGGTCAATAATTTTGGTAATTTTGAACCTGGAGGAGTTCGATGTTCTGCACAAAGTGGAAAATCTTTATGTTCATCGTGTATCGCTTCAGGGTATTCCAAATCGACTTCGAGAATATAGCCGATATCCGAAGTATCCGACACCTCCAGAACGTTCAAATTATCGAAATCTTCGACCCATTTGAACCCTCCAGAGGGTAGATACTCCCTCATAGCCCATCCATAGAGATTATTTACATCCAAGTATAATAAATATTTGGAGGGTTGTTGAGGATCATACCTCTCCCCCATATATTTATTATTCGCTTGGGAGAATCGGTTACAACACTGACTTATACCGCCCCGAATCCCTCTTTCCACAAACAAAAGCATGTCGACATCTTTGATAATCTTCAGCTTACACTTTGTATACTTTAACATACATGACCACGAATAGCCAGGCATGGTATAGTACCAAGCGGGGTCGAGTCCATAAGTGTCGTGACCTAATTGGCGGAAATTTTCAAAGACATCACATAACAAAAGAATATCGGTTTTCATGTATAAGTCAGAGTAGTCGCCCAATGTTGCCAAATCGAACGATTGCCACACCTTCTGGGCATGTTGGTATTCATGCTCGGAGATATCGCAATCGTTCAGCTGATTGTGGAATTTATCGATATCTGGCAACGCTGTAATCTCGAGTTTCTCCATGGAATCCACAAAGTCGTAGGGAATACCCTTTGCGCGTGATTAGTGAAAATTGTTCATCGTTTAAATTTTGAAATTCGCGCTTTGTATTACAGAGATCTTCCACTCTGAGCGTGCGCACCAACTCGTCCAGGCTTGCGCCCATGAATCGAAAAGAATCAATGAAACGGAATTTAATGTCTGTCTGTTCGTCGTATTGTGTGAAAGATATATATTTCTCTTTGTTTATTGGAAGAAGACTCACCCCGCCTCTTTTCGCAATATCTCGAATAATGAAATGACTATCATAGCCGCTAAGATTATGGAAAACAATGGGGAGCACAAAGGATTTTTTATAGTTGAGATTGCATGGGTTTTGATGTGCCCATCCTCTAAATGCACCTGTGAAATGATTATGGTCGGCTACAATCATTTGATCTTTTTGGAAAGGTTTCTCGCAAATATGACAAGTTGAATCCGCTGCCGTTCTTATGGGATTGACAGACATGGGGACGATTTTAAAATTTTTCCTCAACGAATTGGGCTATGGTTTCAATTGTTCCGCGAACCATTCCATCGAATCCAATCCTCGATGGCTATCGTAATATGACAAAGTATCATCATAATTACATTTGAAATATAGGCCTGCGCTATAGGGAATATGTTTTTGGTATTTCGCCGTTTTGGACTTGGTTTCATCATCAGTGAACGGTTCCAAAATCGATTCAAAATCGGCATATATCACAAATGGAACCATTTCTTTATGAACAAAGTCCTTGAACTCGACATGGTCATATTTTGGGAAGGAAATTTTGTAGTGATTGGCTTTTTCACAATCAACAGTATGATTGTCTAATTTCTCCAGACTACGAAAATAATTTAAACACCTATCACAAATATATTTCTTGATTTTTTCTTTACTGATTTGTGAGCCAACCAATCGGGAAAGGTCTTTAATCCAGCAATAGTGGAATTTAATGTCTGTCTGTTCGTCGTCTTCGTCAATTTCCGGCGGTGCTTCGTAATCATTCAATTTAACCGAATATTTATTTTGAATCATAAGTAGGTTGACATGTCGAGCTAATTTTTCTTTTGTGAGTCTTGTCGGTACAGTTGTGAAAAATGTATGTCCGTCGTCGTCATCGTTTTTCGCTGATGATTTAACCAATTCCAAAATATATACGTTCACCGAAATGCTGTTAAGTTTTTCGAATTTTGATATTTGCCGAGTGGGAAAGATGTACAATATTTGTCTCGAACGGTTGACCAATGAGGGTATTTTGATGTACGCTGTGCATCTTTTCTACAGGATACAGAGCGGACACGACTGCCCATCCGAAACAATTGTTGTCGTCGGTATTTCGCACGTTAATACAAGCCTTTTTTGTAGCAATGGCTTGTGGAAGTTCGATGAAAGATGTGCCCCCTTTGCCCAAACCTGATTGATTGATATTAACTTCCAAATTTACGATTTTTTGTAATGCCCACCCGCTTTCTTTCCCACAAAATTCCTCCAATTTATTGCTCAATTTATCTACAACAAATTCCTGGAACCACCCCTGTAAATCTGTTCCCCTATCAATCACTTCGTTTTTAGTATTGAGATATTTCAAATCGAGTTTTTCCTCATCTAAGCCCATTTTGACGAATTCCCCGCAAAAACAAGTATTAACCTTCAGCATGGGGAATGTTTTCAACATGTTATTGATTCTACGTTTGAAAAGGCTGAAGGCGTCTTTGAAAAATTGAATGGTATCTTTATGTGTCAAATTTATGATTACCCCTGTACGAACTCGCCTTCTACGTTTGAAAAGGCTGAAGGCGTCTTTGAAAAATTGAATGGTATCTTTAAATCTTCCCAAATGACTCTGCTTTTAAATTTTTCTGACAGCCAACCCTGACCCTCCACCCTAAATGTTTAATGAAATTACGACATGTTTTTAAATGCCCCAAATTTGTTTCCAATTTCCTCAATATTCCAATGGAACTGTTGGCAGAAATTTTGATACCCTTTGTACAAAGCCGAATACTATAAGTTAAATGTTTTAGCCATGTTTCACGTTCCATTGGACTGGATTTTTGTTTGAGAAGTTTTTGAACCTCCCTGTATTTAATAATCATCTCATCGCTGAGAGCGGCAATTTGTTCAGAATTCATGGTTATTTAAAAAAACGAGAAGAATGAATGCTTTTTCACAAAATACAGATATAGTTTCTCTCTCTCTCACCTTGATTTAATGGAATACAGCCGTCCCAGTTGTCGTCGTCGTGGTGGATGGAGGACCTTAGTTTTTGTTGATGATGAATGGTCTAGTTTTTGATGAATTCAAAGACTGGTATCTTCGTTGTGGATGGTTTTATGATGATTGAATATTCTCGAGGTTTGAACTCGTCAATTTTCGGTTGTAACACCTCGAATACCTTCCTTGGTAGGAAGACTGATTTGGTTTCCAAATCGGCTACTATTGTGTCCCCTGTACTTCGTTTTGACTGCTCTCAATTTCTCGATTAGCATGGGCTTGTTTAGCGGCAATGTTGATAGAGCTACGGTTTCCTGTAGCTACTGCTCGCAACAGCGTTTATTTCTGCAAGATTCATCTATAATCAATAAACAATCCCTTAAAATGTTTAAAGAAAAAAAGCAGTCCCTCCCCGTAAACAAATAGAAAAAACCCCCACCCTCGATATATGAAGTAAAAAACAACTCAAAGTACCCTTTTGGCATACAAGAAAAAAAGGTTTTGAAAAAAAAGTAAAACAATAAAATAAAAACTTACGTTTTTTAGATGTTTGGTAGATGCACGAACACACAAACTCAGAGAGCAAGAAAGAGAGCACTGAATAGAACGATGTTCACAGTTCAGAGGACAGATGAAGAATGAAGCTGACGGTGGGGATCGGTCACCCACATCAATTTCCTACTGCGCAATTCGAAAACTGTCAACTCGACAAAATTCTCAGAACTGGATGATGCAATCATTTGGCCGATCCCACACCGCTTCCATGTCGCCGACAGTGCCCTAGTCCGCTTAGATACAAATACGAATAGTAATCATATGATTTTGAATGAAGTTATCCCACGGTTCGAGCGTGCAGCCGCATACTCTCTTATCTTGTTAATGTAAACAAACTCTTTCACGAAGGATGCCGCCGCCGATATCTTATCTCAATGTAAACAAAGGATGCCGCCGATATCCGGTCGCTTAAATAAACAACTGATAAGAAGTGCTGACGTAGATAATATTCCTGCAAAGACTTGTCGGTTGAGTCATAGCCGCATCATCGCTGACTCCTCCCACTTTCCAAAATGGCCTCCGCCATTCACTGATCACGTGACACTTCCGTTCGACCAATGCCGTTGACGGATATTGGTTGACACCCCCATTTCAATATGCTGCTCGGCTATTGGATAACGGCCGGCGGCTATCACCACGCCCACGACCTATCACAGCTCTCCCCACCTCCCACTCTCACCCACCCCCTCCACCCACCACCATTCCGACCAATCACAGGCCACTCATCCCCCCCACCCCGACCCCACATACAACCATCCCCACCCCTCTCACCGCCATCTTTTTCACAAACCCCTCCCACAACGAACCGCCCATGACCGCCACCATCATCCCTACCCCCACCCGAAAGCCACCCCCTCACTCACTCGCCAAAACCCACCCCAAAATAGGGGTTGCGCCAGAACCCTTGTAGTCTATCTACTAATTTAGTCAACTCCTTTCCTCCTTTACTTTTCTTTTTTAGCCAAGTCGCAAACTCTGTTTTGAAGCCAAGTCGCAAACCTGGCGAATGGGACAAAAATGACCACGTTGGACCTTAGATATTCTTATGAGAATCAACATAGGAAAATGGGCTGAAATGGGTTGAAACTCTAGTAGCTATACTACTTCCGACATTTTTGAAGTGAAACTTCTAATGCGACTTGCAACAAGGTTGCGTTAAACGTTTAACGCTACCATAGAGGGGGTATGAAAGCACTGTAGCGAGAGTGAAGGCGTGGCACTCGAACGCATGCGCCTAGTATACCTGTTACAGGCCAGCGCGAGCGTTAGCAACGAGTAGCGTCCAATATTCCAACGCAAGAGGGAGAGAGAAAGAAAGATACACAAAGGTAGAAGGTAGGAGAGAGAGAGTGAGTCGCTAGATCCCAAGCACATTCGCGTGGTATTCTTGCTATGCAGCGAAGTAAACAGTATGAGCGTCGTGAAATTAGCTGAAATACGTACTCGTTCTTCTATTTTATTGTGCATAGTCAACCACAGCGAAAATAATCCGGAGAAATTGATTCTAATTGCCATTGATATTTCACCAAATATTCCACATAATCCCATTGTAAATGTTATGGATTTGGATATTTCTCCACTCGAAAATGATAATTAGAAAATGTGATCAATTGTGAATTGCAAGCAATGTTAATAAAGTTAGTTTCAAAGGAACAATATGATTTCACTAAAAATCAATTTCTACTCCTTCTTATTTTCATTTCCACATTACGAAGTTTCACTCCTTCCGCGCGGAGGGACTCCACGCCCTATTTTATGTTTTACAATACTTTGTCAATAAAATGTAAATTTTCAGGCAATGAAGTATAAGTTGATTGATTGATTAGACCTGAATGGTCTTATGATATCTGCGAGATTTTTTCCATAATTACGTCGCTATTAGTGCCTTTTATTACGAACTTTTTTTAAATTCACAGAATCTCAGTTCAAACTGCATTCATACGTGTTTCTCTCCATAGAATTGGAATAAGGACATACAGTATTCTTCCCCTAGAATTTTGGTACTTTTATGTGGAGGCATCAATAGATCATCGTATCTACAAAGAAAACAGCAATCTGTGACAATGAGGATTCAATTTGATTTCTTTCTTCGCAGAATTGAAGTGGGGACAAACTTCCCTCCTTAGTTTGGAGTATGGTACTTTTATGTAGAGCGTTTTCAAACAGATCCAACAACCTGGTCACTTCAATATTAAAAAATTCATATCATCGCAGATCAGACAGTTGAAAGCAGTAAGTTGAATGTCGATTTGAAGTTGGAGGTTTAATTGAAAAAAAAAACGTACGTTAGCCTAGCACAAGCAAAACGGAACAGATATGGAGGTCACGAAGTTTTCCGCTCTTTAAATTCACCACCAATTCCAAATAACCTATCCTGACCTCACCCAAGCTGTTGAACAATTCGATTATTAATGAACATTTCGTAATACCTGGCTGCTGGTAAGATATCAAAAGGTTCCTTAAGCTGTGAAATTCAGTAAAATGAACATAATCCAAGTATCTACGTATGAAAAACAGCAGTAGTGTATACCCAACTGATATTATGCTAAATTAATATCGGGAAAATGGGCGAAATATCTTCAAGATTTCCAAATTCGCTTATTATTGACGAATATCTTTATTTTAAAATCCCCATGACAGTCATAATCCCGGTTATGATGAATATATTGTTTTCCATATTTTGTGTTTTTTCTCCTCCTGGAAGTGAGAAATATTAATAATCTGTTTTAAGAACGGAAAATTACTCAATTTACCCCAATACGCTACAGCATTTTTGGTATCCTTGAATAAATCTAAAAGACTAGAAAGCACGAATATATGGCAATGAGGACTGAAAAGTTGGAAAAAATAAGAATACATTCATTAGGCAAAAAAAATTTTTCTATGTAAAAATGCGTGAGATGCTTGATATCAGTTATCTCAATATCATTATGACGCTTTTTTACACAAAAGAATATTTTTTGGTCGATGACTTTATTCTTATTATTTTCAACTTTATAGTCCTCATTGCCATATATGCGTATTTTCTTAGTTTTTCCAAAACTAATTTTATTTTTAATTCTTTAGTCCATATTGCCACAGAAGACTGAAGAAGTCAACGGGAGAAAAACTCTTCGAATGATTCATACACATGGGATGGAAATTAATAATAACTAAATCATGGCGAATATGCTGGGAACTAGTGCATTCGCCATATTTTCGAAATGTTAATCATGCTGAGAACGGCCTCAGTGCATTCATCATATTTTACTAATAGCCATGATGAGTTCCACCACTCACCTCCTGGCTCCAGCATCAGATCAGCTCCAAGAAACCAAATTTTAGTATCGTCATCCAAACTACATATGCATACCACGTTCCATTTCGATACGACAATTAGAAGTAGGTTGGAATTACTTCCAAGATTTGATTAAATTGTTTGTTAGTTACAAGTGAAGCTACTAAAAGCGTGTTGATAATAAACTATGAAATTTTCAAATATGTCAGTAACCGTTTGAAAATGATTTGCCTGAAATATCTCATAGCAAAACTAATATTGGAAATTCGAAATGGAATATATACTTCCTTTGATTACGTTTCCTGAATCGCCTCTGTCCCGTTCCTCAAATCCTAATTATCACAATTCCAAATCGTTTCTGAAGTTTCTTGTGATATCTCGACAATTACTGCCAAATTCTGAAATGCATCGCAGAGGTTCACAGAATGTCCAATTCAACGTGATTTATTTTGTACGAAATTTAAGTAGTTCCACCTCTTCTTTCAATAGAGATATCCATGTTAGATCAGTAATGGAAGCACACGTAGTTATATTATCATTTCCATTCAATAAAATACAGGAAGCTTCTTTCAATTTTCTCTTCATGTCATCTCCTTCATCCAGGCAAATAATTTTCAAACGGTACGTTACTGACAAATTAAAAGAAATTCCAGATTATATTCACCCAGAATAACAAAAATGCATCAACGTATCGGAGCAGGTTTGATGATTTGTACTTCCTAGAACAGATAATTTATACTTCCAGGTTGGGACAGAATCCAAAATATGAAAAACAATATTTCGATAACTTCCCAAAAAACATTCAGATGTAATGAACATTATTGATAAAGACATAGTTCTCTCAACATATATTAACTCCTAAGCAATATATGGTGCCAAACGCTCCGTTCCAATTCCATATTCACCATAACAGCCCGAAGGAGTTGATAGTTATTCATTGAGTTCACTAGCAAAAATACTTCAAGGTACACGAATTTTGAAGGAAAATAATAATATAATTGAAACACCTATAACGTTCATAGAACCAGGGGATGAAATAATTTAAAGGTGGGTTGAATATGTTCTATTCAAGTCCAATTCAATTTCAGTTAGTCAAAAGGAAACTTGTTGACATTTCATTGATTCCATCATGGAACCGATTTCATATTTGTTGGCTTTAACCTTCCACCACCCAATAATT
Source organism: Gonioctena quinquepunctata (assembly GCA_018342105.1). Taxonomy (NCBI): domain Eukaryota; kingdom Metazoa; phylum Arthropoda; class Insecta; order Coleoptera; family Chrysomelidae; genus Gonioctena; species Gonioctena quinquepunctata. The sequence goes on along the minus strand of JAFIRS010002298.1, from coordinate 129,311 downwards.
TAATCTTCAGTTTCCATGAAACGACCACATCTCAGTGGATACTCCTAAAAACTACACAATTGAGAGATATGTGAACATATTCCACCTTGAAAACTATCTTTTGAAGTGTTTCTTAGAAAAAGTTGATATAACCCACTAAATTTCATCTGATTTTTTAGTGAAACTTGATTTTTTCGGGGTCCTACCTATTCCTTGGTGAGAATCAACATTATCTCAATAAATTTATCGCAAGTACAATAACAACTAGAAGTTACTCAATCCATTTCATTTTCCTGTTTGTTAAGACTGACACTTATATTCCAAACGCGATGTTCCTATTATCATCTGCGATAATTTCAGGAATACTACAGAAACAAGTAGTAAATTGAAGTAAAGTGAACACTGAAATGAACATTCTTCTCCTTTCAATCTCCAATTTCTCAATTTCTCATAGGTAATTGCAGGTGCGAAAACCTTCTTCATTTGACCTATTTGTTAATATGTTTTGATATTCCAATTTTCGACTCTCGAATCACTTATTATTTCCTGTATTGATTATTCTGAAGTAAATATCACGTTCAATTCACTTTCGGTGAAGTTGGAGGTCGAAATGACAAAATTTCCACCTAGAATGTGAAAAAAATCTTCATTATTAAAAAAAAATCTTGAGAAAAAAGGAAACCTACCTTTTTGTTCCACTATGATTTTCCAAAATTCCAAAGGAAACCAAATGACTACATGACTCTCTAAAACCAAATTAGTTACATGAATGTTAATTTTTACAAGCTCAATCATATCTCACAAGTTCAATTTGTTTCACTTCCAGTTGTCCGATCAACGTGAAATTTGGCAGGTGACAATACATTATGGAATTTTCGTTAGAGAAAAAACGTAGGGTAGCTCTAAGATGGCGGACGAGATTCGTGTCTGAATTTATAAGTTCAAGATGGCGGACGAAGTTTTGTAATCATGGTCCGATTCTATTCAAATCAGTATGTGGGGGTTTTTGGGTTTGAAAATTATGATTTTTTCATCAAAGTTCATAAAATCAAAATGGCGGCTTCAAGATAGCAGACAATCTCTGTGATTATGGTCCGATTCTATTCAAAATTGGTATGTGGAAGTTTGCGTTGTCGGAGTTAATGAATTTGTTGTCAAAATTAGTAAATTCAAGATGCCGGCTCCAAGATGGAATACAAGATTTGTGATGATATACCGTTTCTATTCAAAATTGGTATGTCAGGGTTTTTGGGGTCGGAGATTATGAATTTAGTCAAAGATTATTGAATTCTTGTCAGAATTTATGAATTTAGTATGGCAGCTCCAGGATGGCGAGCAAGTTGATTTTTAGATGGTCTCCTCATTGAAGAACTAGATAACTCAGAACTGATGGGAAGAAGACCTCATAATGACGATGCTTCAACGGAAATGCAAAGATTAAGGCGTACTCGCCACAAGTCACAAAATAAAATAATCAATAAAGAACCTCTCCAAAGACAAGCTTTCATTCAAATGCGATAAAAAGTCGAAAATAATTGCTTTGAATGTGTGACGTAGGTTATTCCGTGAATTATAGATTCGAAAGCTTGTAGTTTTTGTATTCGAACTGAAAACTGAGCGCGAAAAACTCTTGAATCTATAAATCACGGAATGACCTACGTGACACATCCAAAGCAATTATTTTTCATTCCTTAGCGTCCTCAAGAACGTTTTTAAGTAATAATTTCATTATTTATATAGTTAATAATACTTAATTCAATGCATATCTCAACAACCCTGCTAACAGTACTGAAATTTTGTAACTTTTCTCTAGGAACCGATTCATGCAGTGGAACCATGATTGTATTTTTGAATTCATTAGGAAAGATACATGGAGAAAAAAAATTGATAAGGATGGATCAGGTATTTATGATGTTGCTTCATTATCATGTTTGAAATATTATCCAGTACAAGAAATAATCTATAGTTCCCACAAAACGAACACATATCATTGGTACTCTTCAAAAATACACGATTGAGGGATATGTGAACATCCTCCAACTTAAAAAATATGTTTTGAAGTATCATAGAGAAAGTTGCTAGAACTCGAGGAATTTGAAGTGATTTTCATCGTGAAATCTGAATCTTTTGAGTTCTCACCTGCTTCATAGTAAAAAATCAATATGTAACGATTTTATTTCATTATATCAATAGAGGATTAATAAATTCGGAAAATCCAACACACACAGAATATATCGCATGAAACTCAATCCATATTGATCTTCCTTCACTGTGAGTTAACATTGATAATATAATAATAATTATAAACGACTTTACTGCTCACATATATATATTAACAAGAATACATATATAATATGAATTAGGGCCAAAGCAAAGGGTGAAGTTCAGTTTATAAGATGATATAAAATCAGCTCGTAAACTGTTCTTCCACTTAACCTTAAGTATATCGCTAGGTGTGTTGAACTTAATAATATATAAAAAAAAGAATGAAAGTTAAACAATTACAGCTACTCTTAATCTAATTTCTATCGTTCGTATATCAGGATTGCATTGAAAACAAATGTTTCTTATATGCCTCCTTGAATCTTTGCAAACTGTAGGATTTAAACATGGTAGGGACCTGATTGTATATTGAACATACTTGATGAGTATAACTACGCCTGAAAATTTCTAGCCTGAAGATTGGCGGTGAAAGGGTTCCTTTATATCGGATATTTAGATTATGTATATGGGATCGATAGGTGATTTTTCTGTGCAAATATGAGGGTGTCATATAGAAAATAATTTTTTGAAAAAGAACAGCAACGTGTAATCTCCTTCTATTGCTCATATTTAGCCAACCATTATCTTTCAATTTGTGTGAAATATGTTATCTTCTGCGGATACCAAATATTAATCGTAAGCATGATTTTTGTACTTTCTTTATTTTTATTTGATATTGGCTGGACAAGAATGGACCATAGAGTACATCTGCATAATTTAATATGGACAGTATTAATGACTCACAAACACAGATTTGATTTTATTTGAATAGGGAGGAAATATCTATTGCCATAAATAGTTTTGAAAGTGAAGTATGCTTGTTGAATAATCTGATTTATGTGTTTTTCAAATTCTAAATTGGAGTCCAATATTATACCTAAACTTTTGGCTTCACTTACGTTTTGAAGTACTTTATTTTTTATTACAATACTCACACTATCAGAAATCTCATCTCGTTCGTTTTTGGTGCCAAAAAGAATAACATTAGATTTACTGCAATTAATACTAAGACAGTGATCCTCTGCAACTTCAATGAACCTATCAAGTTCCTCATTTATGAGGTCACATGACTCCACTACCGTACTGGGATGAAAATTATAATAAATTTGAGTATCATCCGCATACTGGTGTTCATTACAAATCTGAAGAGTTTTCACCAGACAGGAAGTATTCATAGCAAAAAGCAATGGCACCAATATGAAACCCCGGGGGAACTCCTCATTTCAAATCCATATAATTGGGGGATTGCCCATCAACCAAAACCATTTGCTTACGACCTCGAAGGTATGATGCCATGAGATTCATAGCATTATTCGACAGTCCTATGTAATGTAGAATTTCAAGCAATAGATTATGGTTGATAGTATCAAGAGCTCTGCTAAAATCTAGCAAAACCAAAACAGTACACTCACCTTTGTCTGAGGCTCGAACAATATCATCAATTATATGGAGAAGTGCCGTTGTACAACTATGATTTTTCCAAAATCCAGATTGCGTTATAGGTAATAATGAATACTGATCAATATGTTTCTTTAATTGTACTTTTATAGCCCTTCCGAGTACCTTCGATAAAGTTAGCAGGATACTTATTGGACGCAAATCTTTGAATTCAAGTGGATTTGACTATTAAGGCAATATTTCCACAACGGCTCTTTTACAAAGTTCAGGAAAAATATCATGAGTCAAACAAAAATTTATAATGTGTGTGATGTGAGGAATTATATGTGGACAGCATAATTTCAATGGCTTTAAATTTAATCCATCTTCACCGGCAGCATTTGTGTTTATAGCATTCATTGTTTGATAAACAAATAAGTCATTCACCTCTTGAAATTCAAAATCTGATTCCACTATTCTTCTGTGTTTGTATGACGAAAGTAATTCTTCAGGAGGTTTTTTTGTAACACAAGAATTGATAAAAAATTCATTCATTTCAGCAGGATTTTTCAAATCGTCTGGTACTGTACTTGACTTGCTAGGTACAATATTATAAGCCCTTGAATTATTCCAAAGATTTTTAGAATTTTTATTACTAAGCTCGTATGTGAAAAATGCTTTTTTCTCTCTTCTAAACCCAGAATTTGTGTAGTTCCTCATGTCCTCATAAAACTGAAAGTGATGATCAGATTTAGTTCTCTCATACCTGTCTAGTGCTTTATCACGTATTATCATCATCTTTTCGAAAGCGCCAGCTAACCAAGGAGCTCTGGGCTTCAAAACACGCGATGTTATTGAAGGTAGATGTCTGTCAAACAGGCAAACCAGACAGTTTATTAGATATGTTATTTTTTCGTCAACCCCTTCCTGACCATATATTCTGAAAAATGGAGTATTATATAAATCTATTCTAAAATAATCTTCATCAAAATATTCAAAAGACCTGTACGCTATCATTATAGGACCCTGCTTCTCAACACACACCCTGACTTTACATGAAGCTATATCATGATCAGCAATGACACCTGTTGCGTGGATAACTCCCCTCTCAACAACCCAGTTAGATGAGGTAATAATACCATTAAGTAGAGTAGCAGTAGTGGCTGTAATTCGTGTAGGAGTTTCTATGATTAGACCAATACCAAAGCACTCTAAAGACATTTTATCTACATAACTATCATCGGTATTTGAAAAATCTATGTTAAGATCTCCGCCGCATTTAATTTCATCTAAAGTGGGATGTATTAAACTTAGAATATCTTCCATTTGAGCTATAAAAGAATTATTATTTATTTTTGGAGGCTTGTATATTGCACCAAGAGCAAAAGTAATACTTTTTATTCTTATATTTACCCAGAGTTGTTCCGATACCGTTCCACGATGATTCAATTCTTCGCTATAGATCTTCTTATTTACGTAAAACACAAACCTCCTCCTGAGCTACCTCTATCTCTTCTGTATAAGTTATGCCCATCAAAATGTATTACATCATTTCTAATAGTTTCATTTAACCATGTTTCACAAATAAAAAATATATCATATTGATGTTCATCTATAATTAATTTTACCGATTGCAAAGGAGGCACAAGCGACTTTGCATTAAGACAACCTATGTATAAATTGCCAACCATTTTCATTTTATTCCGTACGATAAGAAATTATACCAAAAAAAAAGGAAAATAAAAACTATGAACACGAAATAGAGTATTGGATACAAACACATCCCAACTGCACCCATGTGCCACTAATTAATCCATTAGAATGTTTGAACTTTCGTAATAGAGAATTCAGTTAGATATTATATAAAAATGAATAACGAAAACTACCAAACTGACATTGAATATATCCAAATCCTTCAGAAGAATAGTACAAAAGAAAGAAGGAAAAACCAAAACAACAAACAAAAAAACAAATTCTCATTTCAGCATATACGAACTGAAACTTCAGCCAAATCATCAATGGAGGTAATCTTGGTAATATTGTTATCTGCCAACTTCGAGAAGACGGTACCTGAACTTGTCCACACTTTACCATCTTTTCCAGCGTTTCGTATGGCCATCTTAAACAAAGTTGATTGTTCCTTTATTAAATATTCTTTGATTACGTATTTGGTACCTTTGAGATACTTTTTGTTGGGAAAAATAATTTGTTTGGTATATCTATTGAAAAAATTCACCAACACTGGCCTAAATTTCTCTGCATTAGGTTTTTCCAGTCTGTAACAGCTTCCGACATCAGAATTTTTAATAGTTAAGTTCATTTTAGTATTGAAGATTTGTAGTATTCCATCTTTAATGCTTTCATCATTCATCTTTTTCAAGCCGTAGACAATGATATTATTTCTACGAATCCATTTCTCAAATCTTTTGTTCTGTTTGACCATCAATTCAATGGTATCATCTTGTTTTTAGACTACCTTTTCTAACTCAGTGGTTTTCTTTTGTAATGTCTCCAACTCCTTTTCAATATCTCTATGAATTTTCTCAAAAATGCATTCAGTTAGCTCGGTGATGAAAGACTCTGACGTGAACAATTTATTAACTGCGGACTTAATTGCTAGGTGCAATTGATCTCCGTCCTCGCCCCTTTTCTGATTCCTTGTTGACATGTTATCACGAATATTGTACTTACAACGCAATGTAACTGTTTAAATCAGTCAAATAAAGGCCTACACGAAACAAGTAACCACTCCAGAAATCAGATTTACAGACACAGTTTTTCCTTCAATAATAGCAAATTTAGCAGCACACGATGTGGAACACGTCTACTCACGGCAAAACATAGCGATACGATACGATATTTATATTCCTAACACCATATTCCTTCAATCATCTGCGATGCTTTCACGAATAGTAGAAACAAATAGTTGATTGGATTAAAATAAACATTGTTTTTCTTCAACGCTTAAATTTTTGGATTTCTCATAGTTGATTTCAGGTGATTAAAACGGTAGAAAGAACAAGTATTACGCCAATTCTACTTATCTCTACATTGGACCTATTGGTTGAAATTTTCGATTCCTGAATCATCAAATTTTTTTTAATGGTTTATTCTAATGAATATCATTCATTCGATTCACTTCCGGTATATTTGAAGTACCAGGTGACAAAATTTCCACTATTTCATTATTCATAGAAAAAAAAACTTGGACAACTCTTTACCAAATTGAAACTCATCTTTTTGTTTGACTGTCTCAATGATTTTTCAAAATTCCCAACAGAACCAAAATTATACTATCTGTTATCTTCGGGAATTTTCACAAAACATACTATCCAACAGGAATTGATTTTAAATTTGAAAAAACTGTTACCACCACCTTGGATTTCAATATATGAAACGGTACAAAAGTGTATGCATCATATTTTCAAAGAATTTTATGTCACTCGTGTAATATATAATAGAATATAAATCAATGATGTCAAAATTATTGAACAAAAAGATCAGTGAATTTGGGAGATTTTCAATTGAAACTGATATTTTTCTGCAATCTACGATTTTTTTTTCGATTATTTTCAAAGACAACAAACGGAACCAGAAATCAATATGAGCTTCCGCTGAAAATAAACTCTATTTATTGTTCACATGTGCTCCCATTGGTCATTCAGTGTTCAGAGCGTGGGAAAAGGAAACGAAGTTTGCAGCAGTGGTAATAACGTTGACGAGTCTAGGAGGACTTCGCAGTAATGTGTTGTCATCAGGTCTGTCGTTTCCTTAATTAGGTTTTGTTTCTTTTCAGTCACACGTCCACGTTCGTTGCGGAGAGAAACGATAATTACTTTTGCTGTCGATCAGAAATCACCAAGGGAAAATGAATCTTCTTCAAAGTGTTTGTCCCTAGAGTTGCTCAACGTATTCGTGAAGATCTCTGGTTACCCAGTTGATTAGACATGTCTGTTGAGATGGTTAACGTTTCCATAAACTATACATGAGTCAGAGGTTATTTTTCCCCCTCGTCGTGTAAAATTTTATTTTAACTATCCAATACGGGAAAAATAACTGTTTCAAATACTCAATAGTATTTTATGTAACAATAATGCAAAATGTAATTTCAGCGGAAGAATAGAAATGTTATCGGACGAGGCGCCAGTCGAGTTCGGAATATGAAAATAATGTTCACTAAAGCCATTTGCGGACGTGTTACATCCAACTTATCGAAATAAACAGAATGGAAATGCCACTCAATTTTCCTGACGACACTAGTCTTAAGATATTATTCATCATATAAATTACATTTTTATCAGATATTCACAAGATATGCTAAAAGTGATTTCAGAAAATAAATATTTTGCAGATAAACTAATAATGGTATATACTTTCAATGGTATTGAAAACCACTCCCATAGATATTCTGAAGAACATATTTGTGGAAGTTCAAAAAATATATTCATCAATTTTTCTTAAAGCCGATTTTCATCAATTTTACTCAGAAATTTGGAGCAGAGGGTCAGGTAAATTCCTGCAAAAATCGAACAGACACATTTACACAAAATCTTCATCTCAGTTTTCATGTTTATATGATGCAATGTGTAAATGAATAGTAATTTTTTGGAAGTGTTATTCAATGATTTTATGTCTCTCAATACGGAAGATGGAGTTCTCAGAATTATCCATTTCATTGAATTTAACAAACTAAGTTTGAACTTTCATAGAACACGGTTCATAAAATTCACATTTTATAATGATGATTTCCCAAATATTTTTTTTCTATATGTATACCCAAATACCCGAAGCAATGTCAAGTAGGTACCCCAAATATAATTTCTATATTGAAAATGTTGCCAAGAAAATAAATGTTTTTTTTTTCGAGATTCATGTATCTACGGGAATCTTCCAACTGATATCACTGTATTTTCCTCTGGAAATCGCATATCCCTATTGATATTTTGGGGTGGAAAATAGTTCCTGAACTTCATTTACAAAACTTCAATATCATTCAAAATTATGAAAATCATAGCATAGCATAGCAGTTGAACTCTACTATATAGCTTCCTTGATCCTTGATTTGGCTTGAATCTGAGGTTATGGGACCGGTAATGGTTCTGACTCGACAACATAAGCCTGCCCTTTGCTGAATATTGAGAAACCTATTTGAGCAAGGCACCCCGAAACTTATGGCCTTGTAATTCCTGAAATGTTGATGCATATACCAAGCGAATAGGGAATTGCTTTCGTTGAACATATGCATTATTCATTTTCTGATACTTAGTCGTGACGCTTTCTATCTCGTATATTATATCTGAATATGATTTTGATTTCACATTATTTGAAATTCTTTTATTCCTTTCTTCGTATATGTCCAATGTTCTACCTTGGTGCCAAAATTCATGTTTCGAAATCACCTAGAATGGTCTGAAACTTAGTCTTCACGCGTTATGTTGTATTATAGCTGAGTATAATTATAGCTTCCAGATGTCTTCCCTTTGTATATGCCTATTGAATTACTTTGACGCCACATTTCAAGTTTCTATGTCACCTAGAAGTGATCTAGGTTTTTGATGAGTGAGTCAGCGAGTTATAAAAATATTGAACTTTTCAGATCTTAATAACTCAAGAACTATCCATGAGATTTATATAATTATATAATAACACAATTCTTAATTCGTCGTTTCTTTCCCGGCCATGGACATTTTCAATTCTTTATTCTCATTTCATAAATAGGTTGGAGAACATTGCTGGTTGATTTCTGGAAAATAGTTTTTTAATCTTACACGAAAGAAAATAACTATAAAACAGGTTACATACTCTAACCAAAATGTTTGCTTTTTACGAACAATGATCGTGGTTTCATATTCTGATTTTCTAATGGAAGAAATACTCTCTTTTTATATATTTCCATGTTCTCTTGGTTACTGCGATAAATTTTATTAATATTCTTTTAGGAATTGTTGTAATCGGGAACCACGTATTTCTTGTAATGGAAATCGTGATTATTGGTTGGGATTGCGAATCAGTATATGATGATGCTGTGGAAAGGGGAGGGTTTATTGGAAATGTATGACGACTGATATGATTTTTGTTATTAATAGTGGATTTTATAAAATAATATTTTGGAGTTAGCTCAGGTTTCTTTTGTCTGTTCTATCATTCATGAAGAGCTTCTCTTCTGATATATACATATATATATATATATATATATATATATATATATATATATATATATATATATATATATATATATATATAAAAAAACTGAGTTTAGGAAACACAAAAAACCAATTTTATGTTTTCCTTTGAGGTTGCAGTCAATAGGAAATGGCCATGTAAAGAAGACTCTTTGTTAATTTGTCGAGCTTTTGAAATACTTTATTTCATTATCAAGACATCTGAAAAGAACAAAATCACATTGTAACAATGCTCTTTTTTATGAACTATAAAAAACTTACTAACTCGAGGTTGCTAACAGGAAAATATCGGTGCACATCACAAATAAAATCTTTAAAAATCAGTTTGTAAAAATCATCTTCGACTACTTGAAAATATCATGTTGAATATGCAAATTCATGTCGAATTTGATTGAAATACACACGTGGTTATCCCTGCAGTGGATTGTCGAGAAAGGACCGTGAACGCGGTCAGAATAATTGTTATGATGTTAGAACCGATGAGGGAAGAGCACGTGTTTATCCCACTCTTCGACGATCATCTATGGCGGGCCATTCAAAAGTTGTATACTTTCGCCTTTCGTGTCAAAATTCAGTAGATAGTTATATATCACGCTGAGATTTGCAATATCGAAACGTTTATTCATACAATTAGGTTGATTGTTAATATGTATCATTTCTAGAAAGTTTCTTTTATACAAGTTGTTTTCCTTAGCCAAAATACTAGGATTATTGAAATTGCTAAAATGGTTGAGTTTAATCGAATGCTCTGCAAGTGCACAGCTGTTTTTGTTTAAATTACAATCACTTTTATGAGACGTAATGCGGCCTGATAAATTTCTTCTGGTTTGTCCGATATAGACTTTCTCACAATTCAGACAAGGAATACTATATATGACATTAGAACATTCTAAAAGTGTTAATGGAAATTTTGTTTTAGTTAATAAAGCCGAAATCGTTTTCAAGTTTTTTTTGGCAAACCGGAGACCTTCAGACTTGAAAATGTTTATGAGTTTTGGACTTAGTTCTTCAATGTATGGTAAAGTTCTATATGTTAATAAAGTTGGGAGAGTAGAAGACTCTTCATTGTTTGTGGCAATGTTGGTGGCTATGTTGTTGACATTAGGGTTCCTATCTATTTGTGTTAATAAATTAACATTTTGTTGTTCAGAATTAAATAAAATATTGTTTATTAATTTTACTGGATATGAATTTTCCTTTAGGATTTTTCTCAATTCCCTTAGACACTCAAGTCGTTGGGACGGATATGACAGCCTGGTAACTCTGTATTTTAAAGCGGTGATTAAGTATCTTTTCATGTTTGCGGGATGGTATGAATGGTAGCTTATGAACCTATTGCTACAGATTGGTTTTCAATACCATTTGGTGCGGAGAATATTATCATTCTCTCTGCAAACCCTCATGTCGAGGAGAGGAATACTATGTGATTCTTCCTTTTCAGCAGTGAACTGTAAGTTTATGTCGTAACTGTTAAAATAGAAAAGCGCTTCATCCACTCTGTCTGCTGGTACAGCAAGAATCAGATCGTCAACATACCGTTTCACGAATGGAATGTCAAAGGGGATTAAAGTCAAAACATCTTTTATAAGATCATCGAGTACAAAATTGACCAGTATAGGTGACAGAGTTGATCCCATAGGGGTGCCAAAAATCAGTTTGTAATAATTATTGTCAAAAATGAGAAAATTGGAATCGAAAATTAATACCAAAATATCAACAAACATATTCCACGTTAAATTGCAATAACTTGGAATTGAATTCCATTTGTTGGACAGACTTTGCCTAACCACCTCAAGTGGAAGGTTGGTAAACAGAGAAACAACATCAAAACTCACAATCATGTAGTTTTCAGGTAATTGATAATTATATATATATATATATATATATATATATATATATATATATATATATATATATATATATAATTTTTGATGTGAAACATCTATTGGCACCGCTTAGCAGTAAAATGGACCAGTTTGCCGCCACGGCAAACAGCATGACGCTCTCTCATGCCGTGACGACTCCCTTGTGTGTGTGACCGCGCATACTACACAATTCATTGCTTTTCTGTATGAACTATTAACTATATCTATCCGATTATAGTATACTTGACATGTTTACTGCTCATATGCACGCCTTGTATTTATTCCTTTGAAATATTATTCTATTGTTATTGTTTTTAAAGCGCTCAGAAGAATTCGAATCAGTGATGATTTTATTGAATCAAAATCTTATTGACAGTGACGATCAAGTGACCAAAATTGAACAAAGAGTCAATAATGATCAGAGTACAGGTTGCAGTAAAATGTTCAATATGTGTGCAAAACGTTCGCTTTACGAAAAACAATCTACCGACTCAAACCAAAGGTTAGTAAATCATTTATTAATATACTATTTTATTTGTTCATTTGAGGTTAGAAATGTGCTAACTGATGTTAACAAGTATTTTATTGTTATTATATATATATATATATATATATATATATATGTATTTCTTGAGTTTCTTGACCACATATATATTTTTTTTTCAATTTTTCGGAATCAAGGTCTGATTCAGTCAATTCAGATAATTTCTCTTAAATACGTTTCGACATGGTTTTTGTCATCCTCAGGTTGAAACACTAAAATAAAAAATCAGGAGTTTGAGATATATTTAACTCAACACCATATTGAAATTTATGCACTGAAATAATTCTTTGAAAACATATGGTTCGAAATATAATACGTTATTCAACTCAATATAAAAATAACTGTAACATTTATGAGTATTCACTAACAAATAATTTTATTTGAATTCTGCGTTCGCATCGTACGAACGTTATTGTAGGTGTGTGACTGCGTTGGAGTTATCAAGAATAGTTTGTTTATCTATCATGTATTTTTTTGGCAGCATGTAAAGATCAGTTTTTATTAACATACTATAAACAGAGTTAAGAAAAGGTTGTTATAAATCTGGCTTGAGTTTCTGATATCATTTCTATTGTTAATACTATTGGGGTCTTTTTTAATATGTATCATTTCAAGGAATGTTCTTACTCTTGGATTCCTTTCTTTGGTCAGAATTTCAACGTTGTTAGTGTCAAACTTATGTTGATTTTCTTTTTCGTGTTTGGATAAGGCTGTTATGTCGGTTTTTGAGTATTTGTGAGCTTGTACTCGTTTCTGAAAATATTGTTTTAATTGACCTATATAGGTACTTTGAAGGTCTTCACACAGTATTCTATATACTGTATGAGTTTGTTTGTTTTTTGGTATTCCTGGTTTAAATTTTGGATAAATGTTTTTGTTCGTATTTTTCAGTCAGTGTGAAATAGTTATGTTGTGTTTTTCCATTGTTTTATTAATTTCATTCGATAGTATGTCTATGTCTGATCTTTACATGCTGTCAAAAAAATACAGTAAGGCTCATATAGTAGTACCCAATATAAACAATCCAATCTACTCATGAAGGGGGAAAATTCATGAAAGATAAACAAACCATCCTCGATAACTTCAACGCAGTCACACACCTACAATAACGTTCGTACGATGCGAACGCAGAGTTCAAATAAAATAATTTGTAAGTGAATACTCATAAATGTTACAGTTATTTTCATATTGAGTTGAATAACGTGTTATATTTCGAACCATATGTTTTTGAAAAATTATTTCGGTGCATACATTTCAATATTGTGTTAAGTTAAATATGTCTCAAACTCCATATTTTTTATTCTAGTGTTTACACCTGATGATGACAAATACCATGTCGAAAGGTAGTTAAGGAAAATTATATGACTTGACTGCATCAGACCTTTATTCCAAGAAATTGAAGAATATATATATATATATATATATACATATATATATATATATATATATATTGTTATGTTATGAAAAACCAGTTATATATTTTTAAAAGGAAAAAACCCACAAAAAGAATAATTACTTAATAGTTATTAGTTTCAAGAGATTGTTTTTAAATAATTTTTGAAATTATATTTCCTTCATAAGCCTATGTATAATATGAATAGATAAAAATATCCAAATAATATAACACAATCAATTTCATACACTGTCAAAATGATTACAACCCATAATTCTTCAAAAGACAACAAAAAGTCTAGATTTACAAAATTTTCCTGAATAAAATGTGGTCAACAAAATTATAGATTTGAAACATACAGTATATGAAATTGTGGCTAACTAAAAGTAGCTAATGGTAGAACAGCAAACTTCCTGATGACAATAGCCAATCAGGGAACAGTATGGTCACATGTAAGATTTGAAATTGTGAGAAAATAAGAACGAGAAAGTGTCAGAGACAATTATCACTCAAGATTGTATATAGTTTATAAGAAAGTAAAAATAGTTGTATTTATAAGTTTTGACAAATAACCCCAAACAGTGAAAATTTGAGAACATAGTGCGCGAATTCAAAAATTCGAATCAGAGGAAAGGAACAAAAATTATATCCAGGTGACAAGAAAGAAAGCCACAGGAGGAGACGGAAATTAATTTTAAAAACGAATGCCACGTTTTGTTGGGGGAGAAAGGAAAATTGAATAATTTCAACATTATAAGCGGAAAACCAACATTACCTTATTTGTACACCATATACAAGTATTCGAAAGCAGATATTTAGATTGGTATGGTTCCTTCTATTTGGTATTGGAGTTTTTGAGAGCAGCGGAGTGAAAGGGGATCCAAAAGCTGAGTGTGTATTGAACAGCGACAGTTCCACACAGGTATGAACTTTCCAAGTGCACATCACGAACTGAACAATTTCACTAATAACTAATATTCCATCAGAAGAACTTTATTTCATTTGATTTTGAACTATTAAAGCAATTTTCACGTTCAAGGTAAAAGTGAGGTTGTGTCTATTCATCCATGATCTGTTTTCCATGATTATCCATGAAAATTTGTATATTGAACATAGAATAAGTTATCTTTCGTAGGCCAGGTAAATTTAAGTATTCCTGAATAAAGGAAATAATTGCTTTTTGATACTTTGTCGTTTGTTTTCTACATGATCAACAATCATACTTATGACCAATGAATAAATAGAAATTTGACATATCAAGCAGTGGGTAGTGGCTCAATTGCCTGAACCGGCTATCTGAGACAAGAGGCGTACCAACTGTGTTTAGCTGTGGTAAGGCAAGTGATAACAATTGGCAGCAACGTGACGAGAGATCAGTGACGTTAGCTAGCAATTATTATTACATCATACAAAATATTATACAGGGCGAAAATACTCATCTATATCATAACAATTTGGCTCAACGGACGAATAGAGAAAATTATTAGCTATTTTCATTTCATAACAACAATTTATTATTGGTTATATCATCATTATATAATAATATATATATTTATATACATATACATATTTATATATTTATATATATATATATATTTATATATATATAATATATATATATTTATATATATATATATATTTATATATATATATATATATATATATATATATATATATATATATATATATATATAAATTTTTTGGGAAAAAAAAATTAATTTCCAATTTGGAATTTTTATTTCCATCTTCAGGGAAAATATATTTAGATTAGTTTCTATGGTATTTATGAATGTTCTACATGTAAAGTACGGTGAAATATAAGTTCTGAATTTGAAGTTGGCAACACATGTTTTGAATAGTCAACTAATTATACACATTAGAATTCATTGAAACGTTACTAATCGAAATATTAAAAATATAAAGTCTGAAACTTGTGTCTTGAAAAAGTACCTGTACTTTTTCAATTGGGTGTTTCTTCAAAGAGTGAGAGATGAAATAAAAATTAGAAATTGTTATAAATATTACTGGGGTTACAATTGAAACGAAAGAATATTACCATACTATTTCAAGAGTTATTTCCAATGAAAATGAATGAATTGATTCATTATAATGATTTTATTTGAAATTCAGGAAGCATGCTATAGACAAGAATTGGTTAGTAATGAGGTTGATTATTTTTTGTTCATTCTGGGGCACAGTATTTGTCATTTAATTTGATGATTGTATTATATTCAGATTTTGTTTTCTATTGTTATAGACAATAACCCCTGTAAGAAATGCCGAAGAGTCGTAAGCCTTGTACCACTTCAAGAGAAGCCCATCAGAATAGAAGATAGAAGATTCAAAATATAGTCAAGCCGGTGGAGCCAAGTCTCTGAGTGTATAACCATATCAAGTTGTGCCATTTCAAGCCCAGTAACACTGAGCCATATTGAGTTCAACCAAGCTATGCCAATTTCAGTCAGGCCGAGCCATGCCAAATCCAGTTCAACTGAACCTAGCCGTGTGATGTCCAATCAGGCTGACTTTGCCAAGTCCAACTAGTCTTAGTCATACCAAGCCCAATCAGATGTAGTCCAATCAGGTCTGCCATTACCAAAAAATACCATTGGGACACAGCTTACCGGGTCCAGTACAGCCGAGTTGATCCACGCAAAGGCAGTTGACTTCGGGCAATGACGAGTCATGCTACACCGAACTCTAGAGAATGAAACAGTATCACCCAGAAAAACCAGCCAGTCAGATGGAAGATACAGCAAAGGGTAGGAGCATCCAGGAGGAGATGGTGCAAGCGGACGTCTTCCACAGATTTCCATCTGTATATTTATTGTATTGGTATTCGTATTGTAATTTGTTGTAATTTTCATTCTATTGCAAGTTCCATGGTACCTATAAACTCGTATCGAATCATCGGTTGTTCTGAAATATCATCGCTCGCAGCGCGCGATTTTGGCCGGGGAGGGGGGGGGTATTATCAAAAATGTATCGCACACTCGTAGCGTAAATCAATGAGTATAATTTTCATGTGGATCACAATATTGTTATTTTGCAAAACACGAATCAGTTTCAAAAATGAACAAGAGTTTTTAAAAGTGACGACGAATGGTTTGATCGGGGAGTCGACGTTGGGTTTTTGCCGTGCCCAAAGCTAGATTGGGAAATGGGGGCAGTTAGAGAGTTGAAAAGTTAAAAAGCCCTTTTATCAGTTTGAAGACCATGGTTTCTGGAATTCGTTTATATCCATTTTTGTAAGTAGAAAATATTTCTTCTATACATTCGAAATCTATAACTAGGTATAGTTCTTCTAATCCCAATTGGAACGGCAATAAAATAAGAGCACTACGAGGAGTGTTCATATGCACTACCCGGCAAATGGGAAATTTATATACTACCAGTGTTTTTACTTTCAAAGCGTTCCTGGTACAATCATACAAAAAATCTGGCGCGTGTATCCAGTTGCCCAGATTATTAGTAAAGGCGCTATCAAATATATTTGAGTAATGAAAGCTCGGCTAGCTGGAATGGACATATGTTATCTCCAGCTGCATAATATCCTGATTTCACGATATTCCTTCATCACTGCCGTGCCGTGAGGTTAGGAATTATCCATTGAAAATAATTTTATCATTATGGCTTTCTGGAGACCTTTCGAAACAAATAATAAAATCCAGTTGAGATAACATGTGTCTACTTTTACATGGGGTGATCAATTGCTATGATTGTAAGAACAAGTAACCGAAGAAATACCTCTGAAAAATAATATTCGAACGCCTATGTCAATGCGGCAAGTGCAAAGAGAATCCCTTCCCGAAACTTTTTATGTCGTTCCAATTGGGATCAGAAATACTATACTAGAAGGGATTCATTGTTTTATTTTTCATTTATAATTCATTCGATTCTTGTAGTCCTTATTTTTCTATATTTTTTTACAAAGTGTTTCAAATCAATAAGGGTCAGGATGCACCTAGTTAGTCGAGAATGATCCCCTTAGTCACGACAATATGTTAGATATCATCAAGTGATTTGTCATGTAATTTGATGTTAGTATTTCATTCAGAATTTGTTTATTTCATTGTTATGGATAATGACCCCTGTAAGAAATGCCGAAGAGTTGTTAGCCTTGTACTACTCCAAGAGGAGCCCATCAGGATAGAGGAGAGATGATTCAAAATATAGTCACCAAGCCAGTAAAGCCAAGTCTCTGAGTGTTCAGCAATATCACGTTGTGCCATTTCAAGCCCAGTCACACTGAGCCATATTGAGTTCAACCAAGCTATGCAAATTTCAGTCAGGCCGAGCCATGCCAAATCCGGTCCAATTGAAACTAACCGTGTAAAGTCCAATCAGGCTGACCCCGCCAAGTCCAGCTGGTCCTAGTCATACCAAGCCCAATCAGATGTAGTCCAACCAGGTATACCATTACCAAATAATACCATTGGGACACAGTTCACCGGGTCCAGTACAGCCAAGTTGATCCACGCCAAGGCAGTTGACTTCAGGTATTGACAAGTCATGCTATTCCGAGCTCTAGTGGATGAAACAGTATCGCCCAGAAAAACCAGCCAGTCAGATGGAAGGTACAGCAAAGGATAGGAGAATCCAGGAGGAGATGGTGTAAGCGGACGTCGTCCAGAGATTTCCATTTGTATATTATTGGTATTGTTATTCGTATTGCAATTTGTTGTAATTGTAATGTTTATTGTATTGCAAGTTTCATTGTACCTGTAAACCTGTAACGAATCATCAGTTGTTCTGAAATATCATCGCTCGGGGCGCGCGATTTTGTCCAGGAGGGTATCGTCAAAAATGTATCGAATAGTTAATCAATGAGTATGATTTTCATGTGGGTCACAATATTGTTATTGCGCAAAACACGAATCAGTGTAAAAAATGTACAAGAGTTTTTAAAAGTGTCGACGGATGGTTTGATCGGAGAGTCGACATTGGGTTTTTGCCATGCCCAAAGCTAGATTGGGAAATGGCGGCAGTTAGAGAGTTGAAAAGTTAAGGAGCCCTTTTATCAATTTAAAGGTTATGATTTTTTGAATTTGTCCACATTTATTCCTGTAAGTAAAAAATATTTTTTCTATACATTTGAAATTAATAACTAGGTACTAGAAGGGAATCATTGTTTCATTTTTCATTTAAAATTCATTTGATTCTCATAGTCCTTTCAATAAATATTTTTCTGTAGTTATTTACAAAGTGTTTTCAATCAATGAAGGGTCAGAATCTACCCAGTTAGTCGTCAATAAATCCCAATTCACGACAATATGTTGGTTATATCATCAAATGATTGATTGAATGTTATTTGGCGGCTCCGATCATCAAACGGATTATATTATCTCCAAAGAGCGTTTCAGTTTCTTCCAGAAGTATATGTTTAAAAATTTTCCCTTATAATTAGACTTGACGTGTCCAGGATTTGTTCTAATAATATTTAATCCAATTCAGGGTGTCCATTTCAAATGGGACAGATGCAGTATTGAGTAGAACATGAAATCTCAACAAGGAAGTATGGAAACATATTAGTTTTTGCTCGATTTAGCAGCTCGCGATCCAAGCCTTTGGAAAGAGTTCAATTCATCACCCTTGTTGAGGCACACTAGAAAATTAATGTCAATCCTCTTTATCATCTTATCTCAGCTTATATTGCAAGATTGGTGTTGAATTTAATTCGAAAATTGAAAAGGTTCCCGAATTTCACAAGATTTATATTTTCATAATGGTAATCCTAATTATAGCCCTCACCCTGCTTGTCACGTGCAGTAACCATCAAAGTTCTGATCTTGTTAACAAAACAGCGTACGACAGGTGTGATAGCGAATGGAAAATATTGTTTGTTCCTTATATAAGGGTGTTTTTGACAACATTTAAACCGATTTCGATCATTGTTTTATTGTTAGAATGCAATTTCAACAATAATAATTATATTTATTCTAACGAAACATTATTCACATGAATGGAACGAATACGTATGGATAAAATAAGCAAATTGATCATGTAAGCTCCTTAAAGAGCTTTTTGTGATTGAAGACATTTCACGTTCGAATTTCTGAACTCGACCAGAAAACAAACTGGAAAGTTGAGAATTTGTCCAGAAGATATTTCAATTCAAAAAACAATTGTGCAAGTTTTCATTGGATTTCGAAGAAGTAGAAAAAACAATCGATGATTATATGAGGAAATGGGCCTGGTTTCCTGGATATTTTTTTCAACTTATGATTTGATGAGAGGATTTCAATTCATTTCATTGTTTTGATATCATTTGGAGGGGAGACATGAGTATAACCGAATCTGCTACATTATCCCTTTCCATTCGTTTTTTTCTGTGACAGGATACTGAAAATATCTACTTGATAACTAGATCGTTCGCCAACTGATAAATGTTTCACTGGGGTAAGAAATCACTATCTATATATAATTCTCAATACTCATTTCTGAATAGATTGAATTACTTCAAGTTGGTTATATCATGAGTCCCTTCACTGACTGACTGAGCAAAATATGAAATTCTTTATTTTAAGTATTTTTCCATGTATCCGAACTCTGCTACCCTGGACTTCATTTCTTGGAGGTGATTGCCAATATACAGTGCTTCTCAAAAGTCCGCTCCCCCCGCTCCTCTTATTTTTGGAACGATTATACATAAACAAGTGAAATTTGGAAACTGAATATTAGAGGTTATAAACTTCCCTACTAGTGATGATAGATGACGAAATCGTCAAAGATGACGTCACAAGGCCATTGTGACCAATAATTTCAAATGGAATCCTACGGCAAGCGACACCTCTTTTGAAAGGTATCAAAAAAACCTATTCAATGATACTAATTTTGTTTGTATTTATGGCAGTTTTGGCAACTCGCTTTCAAAAAAGGCAAAGCTGTGATGAATCAAATCAGTTAATACTAAAATTCCAAATTCAAGCTCCGCCTCTGGATAGTTGTCAAATAGGCTGACGTTTTTGTTAGTCTCCCTGATTCGACGTTTTTGTAATTGTCCAAGTTTTTGTACATTTGTGCATCGTTGATCGAACGTTTAACTGTTTCAGCAGCGTTTGGTACTTTGATTATTCTTGTACATTGTAATAATTTGTTAAACTGTTGTGAGCCGAACGTTTGAGTGCTCCAAGAAGCGAAATAGTACGTGATTTAGGTGATAAAGTAGCAGCGATCCTAATTCTTGGTGAAACTGAACAAAATATTCATTCAGCAGAACGCATTTTCAATGAGAGATTTCCCGATCGCCCCGTTTTGAGGACTTATTTGAGGGAGCTTCTTCGTGAGTTTGAAATAACGGATAGTATTAATGATGCGAAACAATCCGGCAGACCACAAATTTCTGATGAGAAAAAAATTGATATACTGGCAGAAGTAATATTTAATTCTTTTTATTCAAAAACTCACGTTGCATCTACCTGTGAAGTCAGTCGAAATACAGTACAGAGGGTGTTGAGAAAATACAAATTTCATCCATACAAATTAAAAATGGTTCATCAACTCTCAGACGACGACCCAGACCAAAGACTAGAATTTTGTGAAAATATGGAAACTAAAATTAACCAACAGCCAGACTATGTCAAAACAATTTGTTTAGTGACGAAAGTACTTTCTATCTAAATGTAAATACACAGAATGTGAGGTATTGCAGTGACGCAAATCCTCACCTGTTTCGTGGAACACATACCCAAGTTCCCCAGAACATGAATTTTTAGGCAGGTATCCTGGGAAACCACATCGTTGAGCCTTTTTTTTCAAATACTTATTTAACTGGTAAGGTTTATCTGGAGCTGTTGCAAAACGCAATAGAACCGTTAATCCTTGAAATTTCGGAAGATAATCCAGATGAATTCGGCAATTTGGAAATAACATTATGACAGGATGGTGCTCCTCCACACTATAACGGTGCAGTGAGAAGGTATGTGGATGAGGAGTATCGTGGTAGATGGATTGGACGACGAGGTTCAACAGAATGGCCAGCTCGATCACCGGACCTCACACCTTTGGATTTTTTTCTGTGAGGGTACCTTGAATCGAAGGTTTACGATACTGAACCTGACAATATTGACGTTTTAAAACAATGTATTGTTGCAGAATGTCAGGCTGTTTCCGCAGACACATTTGCAAAAGTACGAGAAGAGTTTAAAAATAGGATATTTCACTGTCAGGAAGTGGATGGAGGTCACTTCGAGGAATTTCTTTGAGTTGATACCGATTCTTGAATCTGTAATTAATATCATTCTGAATGGAATTTAAATTGTAATGTTTACTAATGAGCCATCAAAACTACCATGAACACAAACAAAATTAGTATCATTGAATAGGTTTTTTTGATACTTTTCAAAGAGGTGTCGTTTGCCGTAGGGTTCCATTTGAAATTATTGGTCACAATGTAGGGAAGTTTACAACATTTAATATTCAGTTTCCAAATTTCACTTGTTTATGTTCAATCGTTCCAAAAATGAGAGGGGGGAAGGAGACTTTTGAGAAGCACTGTATATGTCTTATTTCTCGAAGCTGTCTAAGTGGAAACCTGGCTATTCTACATTTTTACAACTGGAATTTTTATGATGTCCCCATCCTATAGCATAAGGCTTCTTGGTTCGAGCATTTTTTTTTAATTTTTGTGGAAGGTAGACATTTAGTTTCCTTTTGGTTCACTACGAGAAGCAGTGAGTCAAATTCCAATCCGATTCAGGATGAAAAATTTGCGAAGGGTATCAATTGTCCTTCCGTTATAATTTTGGCTACACTATTAATTTGAGCATTGAATAGTATAGGGGCCAAAACTGTACCTTGGAGAATTCCTTAAATTGATGAAATACTCCTTTTCAGATATTCGTAAACTTCTGTTGTTACCCTGCGTCATCAGTTGACTTATTTTCCCTGAATTCAGAATATGAGAGAATATAATATTTTATCGATAAATTCAAATTCTAATGCCGATATACATTCACTACTTCCGACTAGGTCGGCGGAGGTGAATTCCTGGTCACATTCACGTTGTATTCACCAATATGGACAATGCCAAAATGCAGAATGCTATAAATATGTCGATAAACTCCAATTCTAGTTGAATGGTTTTTTTTCGTTCAGTTCAACCGAAACTAATCTATCAGAGGTTCGATGAAGAAGTGGTAGAAAATATAGAAACATACCTATTCATTAGTGAAAGCTTGGCAGTTGGTAATACGAACAGGACGTTTCGAAAATATCAATCAATATATACATGCAGTAGAGGGATATGAATATATGCAGTAACTTCTAGTAGTTGTTCTACTTGCGATACAAACATATCTGTGGTTGTTCAACTACTATAACTTGACTATGGAAAAAAAAATGATAAGGCCTTCCGAACAATGTACAACGCCAGTTATTCCTTTGCTAGAAGATAGGCTTGTGAACAAAAGGTCTTCTCTGCAATTTTGGCGATAAAATAGATTAATTGGTCGTTTTCCGATTCAATTCGGGTTACAAAGTGGAGTTGATCCAGTATAAACAAGTGTAGGATATTTGCTTGTGAAGATTTCGACAGGAGGTCGGATTTGGAGTTCCAGTCTTCATTCTGGTGGAGAAGCCACCATTTTCTTGTGCTGTTCATTTCGTTCAACAAGTTGCAGCGAAACAGTTTCCAGCTTGGGCATTCGATGGTGCCCTAAGCATTGATGGTACACCTAAGATAAGTACAAGTCAGTCCAGGGGTGAGTCACCACTTTTCGCTTGTATCCTGATCGCTGCAACCCTGCTTGCTTTTGCACGTGAGCAACCCTGCTTGCTTTTGCACGTAAGCAACCCTGCTTGCTCTGTCACTTGAGCAACCCCGCTTGCTTTAGCTTGTATAAACATAAACGAGTCATTTATAGTAGTTTGTAGACGCTTGCTCGCTTTAGGGCACCACCAAACTCATACAAACATTTCAACATTATACAACTTGCTTATTGCTACCCTTGCGAATGCAAGTAATTTTCAATTGATATATATTTGTGCTGTGTACATACTGTGGAAAATCTGACGATTTGGGGTTAGTGCTTTCACATGAGGACATTTTCGAATTTATACTTGTCGGGACATTTATTTTGTATTTGTTAGTTGAAGAAATTATATGTGCACGAGTGTATGCTGTATACCCAAACAGCATATTATTTTTCCTGTTCATTCAAGTGTGATCACACAGGCATTATTGCATTCCTAACCTTCTTAGTCATAGAACTGCTGCAGTCACTGAAATTCTCAGTTTTATTTGTTATTTTGTTTGTCAATGAATTATTGAGAAATTTCATGAAACACACCGCTGAGGTGGATTTATTTTCCATACCCACCCCCTACAAACTGCTTAGCTAGCCGAGTGGTCATTCTCATTCTTTTCACCCGCATTATTCCAATCACAGGTCGAGAGTGATCATTATAAATTAATTTGTTACTTTTTTGAAAGAAAGCAAGGGTGAGTCAATTCAGACCGTCTCATAAATACAAAAATTGGAGTTCATCAATTCAGAAAAGAACCTTGTAACAAACAGTATTATGAAGTTCCATACTATACAGTTCAAGTACGCTATCATGTGACCGGAAGCTGAGATTTTCACATAGGAAGGGAAGAACAAAGAAATGCACAGGCGAGACTTCTCCACAATATGACGCCATAGAAAGCCGTGAGAATCTCTGAAAAAGTAGATGGAGAATTATTTCCAACAATTCCTGAAAAATCATGGTTCGCGACAAAACTAAGGGGATACTCACGACCTTCTCAAATAGCACTGCACCTCCAGGGTAGTCAGGTGTTCACGTTTTTGAGATTGCTGATGACGAGAATTCTAGCTCTAATAAAATCAGAAGGGTTGTGCCGATACACGGATCTGAGATCCAGCGCTAAATTATGTGGAAAACCTAGCATAATCTGCGAGAACTCCGCATGGAGAAAACTCTGCTGGAGCCGGTAGCGCATTCATTATTTCAGCAGTAGAACAAACCGGAAAAACCTCAAGTACTACCAGAATTCAAACTATGGACATTCTTGGAGAAAAAACGAAAGCTCTTTCAGTGATAGAATTGACAATCATGGCATCTGAAATAGAGTTATCAGAAAAATTCCAAGTATTAGCATGAAGATTCCTGCAATATGCCGTTTGGAGCCTATAGAAATGAATAAAATATTGCATGTATTGTATAACAATGTGATCAGAAGAAGCCTCATTTCTGAGCGTCTTACCTATACACGTGTTATGATTCTCTTTTCAGATACAACACTCAAAATTAAGTTGAAATTAATGGCGGCTAACAGGCAAATCTTAACTGATCTAAAAGTATCGGGAGTGTAACGTCATAGTTCTTTCTCCCTACCACTGCTCTGCTTCCACACGTCTTTGACAGAAAATTCAATTATTGAAAAGGAGAAATAGGATTGATTCATCATAACTCATGTTTTTCTAATGTGAAGAGTGATTAAAGTAAAAAAAGGAGCAGAATACCCAATTATGTTTTGATGAGAATATAATGCCTGATTTTAAATAATTATTTCAATGGATATTGCTATTTCTGAAAATATCATATTAATTTCGAAAATATTTTTCATCGTTGTTCCCACAACCCAACAACGACAGTAAAAAAAACCAATTCAAAATTGATGTTTCCTGGTTCAATTCCCAAATCTTTGAAGTGAATTTCCCAGTTGATCACCGGAATGAATTGCTCCGAGATAAAAACTTAATGGAGAAAAACTGTCGCAGCTGTGGACGTATGAATTGATAATTAAGGAGATTACAACCCTCGTTGAACATCGTGGGCCAATTAAAAGTAGCTGGGGGTGAGAAGATGAATTATATCAGAAAATATTTTCCTGCGCAAATGGAACAAGGAAAAATTATTTCATTTTATTATCAGCATTAACTACTTGAGATGCACACATTGCTTATTTTTGTTTAGTATAGAAAATATAGTTTCATACATCACGTCGATGAGTGTTCATGATCTAAAATAGCTTGAGGAAATTGTCGAAGATAATCGATCGGAGTACTTTCATGAATGAATTCCAGTGATCAATTGATTATTCGACAATATTTTGAATAGACGCGGTCGATACCTGATGAAAACCTATATAATTTAAGTAAATTTAAAAACACTTCATTACGATTTTCACATAAAATTGGTTCACAAATTCCACAATACGTGTTCCGCAATTCAACAGCTCTTTCAAATGAAAACTGAATTACAATTACCGGGGTTCGATATGAATAAAAGAAGTGGATAGTCAGTTCCATATTAGGTAATCAAGTGATTATTTGACGAATTATCATTCAATTTTTAGTAAACAGATTCAAAAGGGGCGGATTATTCAAATTAATCTGGTCATTTAATGAATATTGTGAATTCTTGTCTATGTTAATCTCTAAGCTTCTAGGAGATTGAGTTTTTGACCTTTTTTTTCTACATGCAAAAGTTCAGAGTCATTAGCAAAGCAATGCTTTTCAGTCAAGAGATGGTTAGCGAAAGCTGAATCAGATTTGCCCTCAATAAAACTGTTTCTATGCTCAGATATACGTTGCTTGAAAGTTCTACCTGTTTGTCCTATGTAAAAACTTGGACAAGTACTACGAGTAAGTTTATATACTCCAGATTTGTGAGACTTTTCAATTCGATCTTTGTTGTTTTTAATGAATTTTCCCAAAGTATTATTTGTTCTCTGAGCAATATTGATATCTTCATGTCTTAAATAATCTGAAATTTTCTTTGAAGGTTTGCCGAAATAAGTAATAATCTCGAAATGTGCCTTTGTATTTGAATGGGTTGAATAAACTTCCTGGATTGCCTCTTTATAGAGTTTCTTCGATAGAATTCTGTCGACTAAACTTGAGTTATATCCGTTATTCACTGCACTTTGTTCAGTTATATTCAATTCTTTATTGGAATTCTCTTCTGGAATTCTCTGTTGGTAGGGATGAGTGAAAGTACTATGTATTGTAATATCTTTATACGAAGGTTTGTGGAAAATAAAACTATCGTGTATATTGTTTTTTTTTTTCGTTATGGTCAAATCTAAGAAGTATATTGAATCATTCATTTCAATTTCTTTTGAACATTTGACTGAGCGATGAGTGCCACTAATGAATTCATAAAATGTATGTTATTGTCTATCAGTTCCTACGAAGCAACAAAAGAATATGAGAAGTTTTTCATCAACGGGTTGTTATGAATTTTACTTTCGAGATTATCCATGCAAATTTTCACTAGTAACGAGGATTACCCATTATTAACCGTTCACCAGAAAAAAAATAAAAATTATTTTTAAATTGTAAATAATTTTGTGTTGAACATACTGTGAGTAAATCCAATATATCATCTTTGATGATCGGATTAACATGATTTCTATCCAGTAGTATAGTATGATTGTTTCATTTTGTGATTTACTCGAAAAAAAAATAACATCGAAAGAGATGAGTCTGAAATTTTTAGGAAGATGCACATTTCCAATTTCATCAATTAATTCATATGAATTCTCAAAGCTGAATTGGGGAACGAATTCACAATTACTCTTGATGAGATCTCATAATTTTTCAGGTAATTTTCTTCATGAAGTTTTATAAGTGAATAGAGTTTTGGAATTTGAGGGTTTATAATAAGCAACTAATTGTCCGTTGGAATTATATTGAATGGATTTTAGTATTTCTTTAATTTATTTTTGGTAAAAACAGGTAGGATATATTTTCAAGATATCTAAAAAAGCCGGATTCAAGAACTCTGAAGTTTTTTGTAAGTAATAAGCTTCATTTATCGCGATCACCGGTTTTTATTCATCTGCACGTGTGAAACCAACTTTATATTGAATGGATTTGGTTTTAATTGTTTTGGGTGTTGAAATTTCTCTATTATGTTCAATGTTAGATTTGCAAGAGCCAAAACAATCAAAATCAAAAAAAGTTGTTTTTACACGGGCTGATGAAGAAAAAACGGTGATCGCGAATAATGAAGCTGATTGCTTACAAAAAAACTTCAGAGTTCTTGAATTCGGGTTTTTTATATCTTGAACGAAGATCCTTTATGTTTTTACCAAAAAGAAGTTAAAGGAATACTAAAATCCATTCAATATGTTCTTAACGACTCTGAAAAACTAAGATGCACTATTATGAAACACGATTTTGACAATTTTACAATACATAGTACTTCCACTCATCCCCACCAACACAAAGTAGCCGCATATAATAGTATGATCCACAGACTAGTTACTCCAATGGAAAAAAAATCCTTACAGTAGAAAGTAGAGGCCGTAATATAGATTTCACCAAAATAAATTAGAAACCAAACCAACAATAAAATGGAACTACACAATAATTGGCATGAATGAAAAATATAGAGACTTCTACAATAAAGTGTATGAGGTTTATGATGAAGTAGCACCTAAAAAACAGTAAAAATTTATCCACATCATACAGAATGGTATGATGAAGAAGTGAGGAAACAACAAAAAACAGGGATGATTGTTATAAAGAGTGGAAACAGAAAGAAACAGAAAATCTCGAAGACATTTACAAACAAAAAAGAAAAAATAGCAGTAAAAATTATGAGGATGAAAAAGTGAGAATATTACGAGAGATAAGTTGAGGAAAATAAAACAAACTCGGTTGAACTGTGGAGGGTAATGAAAAATATTTGTCCGAATAAATATAAAAACCAGATAATAGGTGAATAGAAATTAGTGATAATGAAATTATCAGTAATGAAAATGGTTTGTCCAATAGGTTGAATAACTTCTTTGTGGAGAGTATCAAAAGTATAAGAGATATTGAGCTAGCAGAAATTTACTTTCCAATTGCACCTAATTCAAATCTGGGGGTCACTTATGATACTATATAAAACTCCTCATTATCACATTCTAGAGAATTGGGAGATATTGTTTTTTCGTTGAGAAATAAGGGGAGTCCAGATGAATTGAATGTTGCCTTTTTTACACGCTTTGTATTAGCTTCACTTGTATGTTTGTTTGAAACCGACTCCTTTGGACTTGATTTTCACCCACTTCCAGACGTCCAAATGATTTGAAATTTGACGGGTGTACATAATTCCGGTGACAATATATTAAGAAATGTTTGTGTAAAAAAAACAAAATGGCTCCAATATGGCGAACGAGTTTTGTGATTATGGTCCGATTTTGCTTCAAAATTGGTATCTGAGGGTTTTCGTAGTCGCAGATTATGATTCGTTTGTCAAAATTGGAAAATTCAAGATGGGGCTCCAAATGGGGACGAGTTTGTGATTATGGTCCGTTTCTTCAAAATTGGTATGTGGGGGTTTTCGGAATCGAATATTATGATTCTGTAAAATTGAAAAATTCAAGATGGCGGCTCCAAAATACTGGACGAGTTTTGTGATTATGGTCCGATTCTATTCAAAATTGGTATGTGGGGAATTTTGAAGTCGAATATTATGATTCTTTCGTAAAAATTGAAGATGGCGGCTCACTGTATATATTTACAACGTTAAAATCTTTGAATGACTTTCAATATCGAGATTTGACTATTAATATAGCCGTACACATTGATGATTTGGAAAAAAATTACTGTTACTAATAGTAATCACGGAATTAATAGTAGATTAGAACAAATGATGATAATGTAACAATAGGTCCGAAAGAAACAAACTCTAATAAAGCTTCGGATCTAAGACCAGTGAACATGTTGAGCGCAATTGTAAAAATAATTGAAGAAGCAGTCTATAACCAATTAGTAGATTAAATTGAAAATAATTAACTGTTGAGTAGATACCAATCAGGGTTCTGAAACAATTCACCGAACTAGATTGTTACAGAAATTAGTAGCAGTAGGAATAGATGGAATAGTCTTGGAATGGTTGGAAAGCATTTTGTAGAACATAAAACAGAAGCTCAGGATAAATAATAAAGTATCAGATGAAATAGAATGTGATCAAGGAGTACCACAGCGAAGTGTAATGGGCCCCTTGTTGTTTCTGTTGTCTGTCAATGATTGGCCGGAGATAGTGGGTGAGAGCTCAGTTCATTTATCTGCAGATGATACACTGATTTATTTCTCAAGTAATGACCACACGACACTCACAGAAAATATCAACAAAACTTTAAATTCTATTTACAGTTGGTGTTGTGCTAATTATTGGAATATCAATGTTGGGAAGACCAAGTACATGGTAATGAGTGGAGAAAAAAAAATTAGAAACTTCTGTAATCAATATTTTGAGATAATGTTAGGTCCTGATGAAATGGAACGGGTCAACCAATTTAAATATCTTGGGGTTCACGTGCATAGGGGGTTACATTTTGAAGAACATGCCATCTTCATTATGAAGACGATAGCATTTGAAATACATCATTTGTCTCGTTGTGTCCCATATTTGTCAAGGTGGACAAAAATTTTACTGTACAATTCATCAGTGCCCCCTCATTTCTCATATTGTTCTACAATTATGTATCAACTAAAACAAAATGATTTAGCACGTTTACAGAAACTCCAAAATAGGGCCATGCGCATAACTCCAAATTGCAAAAGACTAACACCAATTAGAGATATGTTAAAGCAACTAGAATGGTAACCAATTAATTCCTTTCTCCTCTACCAAATATCAATCCTAATTTTCAAAATAAGAAATGAAATTTCCCCAACATATTCACAAGAAAAAGTTATGTGCAATGGCCAAATCCACGGATACAATACAAGAGTCAGAACTGACTTCCATATTCAACAAGTCACATTAACACATACCCAAAATTCTGTTTTTTTTTTCAAGGGACTTGATAGCTATGATAATCTGTCGGAAGAGATCAAACGTTTAACATCTTTAACGTCCTTCAAGACAAAGTCAAAATCATATTTTCTCAATCAATAAAAACTTAGTAGCCACTTCCTCATTTTGTTTGTTTCGAGTTGATATTCAGTTAGGAAAGGTATACAAATGTTTCAGTATGTTTAAAGTATTTTGTGTATTCATTAAATATTCTTCAGAATTTGTATGGGCGTATAGATGTATGGTGTGCAAATAGGTGTAGTAGTTGTGTATGTGTATCTGTATATGTGTTGTATATATATTTTTATTTTCCAAACTTATTCTATATTTACCTAAAAGCATGCTATACAATATCGAAAACATTTTATCTAGGGAATAGACAGAAATCTACACGGGCAACAAGGAACACAATGATATGATAATACCACATAAACAAGAGCGACGCACTGCTGTGCGCCCCTCCTATTACCCCACCCGACGCATTAACTGACCATGTGACAATGCGATACAGCGCACAGATTGCCGAACCGTGGTTGCGAAAACACAAGATCGTGACAATTATTACCTTTTGAAACATGCCGCCTATTCACACAACCGCAGAGAAAGTACAATAGATTCGGCTATTGTTTGGCGCAAAATGGTGGTGTGTTCGAACATTTAATAAAATAATTCCGTACACAAAATATTTAATTAGGTTTATCTTTTCTTGTGGATATTTTTTTTCTCTCCATTCAAAAAATAATTGTTTTTCTGTTAGGAATAAGTTTTTTGTTTTTATTGTCTTACAGAAATATCGTTTGCTTTTGTTTGTGTTTGAGAATTTTCTTTTGTTTTCGCGGCCACCACTTCACCAAAGATATTTTGATCTACCTGTCGTCCGACATATTAAATTGAATCAATGATTCAGTTCAATTTGTTCAAATTATCTGAAGTGAAATTATCGTCAATAATTCTTCTTCATTGCACATTCTCCTGACTGCTGCTGGTTTGATACTGACGTCCTGAGCTGACCGCCGGGACCGCCCTGATTCTCCTATCTCTGTGTCGTGACGTCAATATCCCTTCCTCGAGCGAGTCGAGGAGAAATTGTAATGCTCTCTCAACATTCTTTACGCTCTCATGAAACCACCGTACCCAAGATTAATACTTTCCGATACTGTATATCGTTCTCATTGTAACCATTGCCATGACTTGAGAATGTGAATAAGTAAATGGACTAAATGAAGGATTTATATACTAGTAAATGTTCAGCTGTCAGACGGGAATTCCAATAAAGAATAAAATATAATTGAAAAAATTACAGTCAATAACGGATATAATTCAAGTTTAGTGGACTCTATGAAAAGGCAATTCAGGAATTTTATCCAACCGATTCAAATACAAAGTCAAATTCCAGGGTTATTACTCATTTGGGCAAACCTTCAGATGAAATTTCTAATTATTCAAGACAAAAAGATATTGATATTGCCCAAAGAACAAATAATACTTTGGGATAATTTATTGAAAAAAACAAAAATCGAATTGAAACTTCTGACAAATCTGGAGTATATAAACTAACTCGTGGTACTTGTCCAAGTTTTTACATAGGACAAACAGGTAGAACTTCCAGGCAACGCATATCTGAGCATTGTTGATTACCCTACATTCTGAACTGCTCGAACCATGTGCTTTCACCTTGAAGGAAGATATGTTGAATGTCGGTAATCACGTTCATGGTGACAATACAAAATGCGAGAGAACATACTGTTTGAAAGTAGGCCAATACCTAGAGACCGATTTTCATAATGCCGCAACAGCTACTCGACTGCGAGTAATGAAAATAATGGAAAACTTGTGTTCCAAAGCAGAGGGAGTATGCCTATAAGATATAGCATTTCAAATGAGCAGAAAGGAACTGTCGACAAAACATAGTTGCCTCTCAAACTCACACTATCATAGAGCAGTGAACCTGAAAATAATAAATAAATTTGCAATGATATATGATTTGTGTTTTTCATCTAGAAAACATTTTGTTGGATAGTTAAATGTTTGTGGACCGTGAAAATACAAAAGTGTCAAATTATAAATATATGTTAAAAACACTTTCATTCATAGAGAGAAAAAATATTTTTCCAGATGTGTGACTTTAAAATCAATTTCATTGGTACCTCTCTGAAATTCAAAATCTGAAAAAATGATTGGATGAAAATTGAATATACCCAATGATTTTTTCTGTAGTTTGAAAAATAGAATTAGGTACTTCACTCTTGACGCTTCAAAAACATTTCTTTCACAAACCAAAACTTCACATGACTTTCTCTTCACCCGTTATGAGTTTCTTGATGAGAACTGTGTTACTGTAAAAGCCCGTACTAAGGTGAATCCTCAGATTTTCCTATCAAACCTAAGATTCACCAACCCTATCAAACCTGAGATTTACCAACTCTTATAGTGAGAGTCCATACAATTCTATGATCATCGTTCATTTCGAACTTTCATGACCATTCATGTGAATCTTAGGATTTACCTCAGAGATACGCCAAATTATGATTGTGAAAACCCGAAAAAATCTTCCTCCTTTATAAATCCCCACATTTACCAACTCATGTCGGTAAATTACAAAAGTTATTGGTAGAACCTAAGATTGACCAATCTTGTACGGGCTTTTACAGTAGCACATATAAAATTCGTAAGTCGGTCACTATTTATAGAATCTTCAATTCTTCGAATGAACTGTGAATTGATCATGGTTATGATATTTCCATAGAAACATTCTTATACTACTTTGACATTAGTTATCTATTACGACTGGTGTGCAGCAGACCAAACGTTGGAAAATGGTTAGACAAGGATGTCAGAATGTCTAGTTGTGAGCTGAATGATCTTCATTTATTAAAAAACAGATACCCGGAGCTGGCTGATTCTCACAAAGAATCGGAAAAACTTTACTCCCTACTTTCAGAATAAAAAAAAAACAATATTATCAAAATAACATTCCTAACTCTGATGATCCTGGTAAAACTGCCTGGGAAGTGATATCCGAAATGAACAATGTTGATAAAACTGGACACATAAATATCAGTGTATTTCACAATGACATGAAAGTGGAAAACCCAGTTATTGTATCGGTTCTGTTCGATGATTTTCTCAACAATGCCCCGCTTGAACTTGAAAAAAGGATCACCCAGTCAAACAATGCAGTAAATACTAAACAAGAAATTCTTGAACTCTAGTGGCTCAGTGGCACCAGCGTCGGTCTTGTGTCAACTGTTTCCACCTGGCACGGGTTTAATTCCCGCAGCTGGTGAACATTTTTTTCAAGGTCCCAAGAGTGGTTTCGGATCCCACTATAAAAGGTAAGGTCCCCGTGATCTCAACTCGTACAAGGTTTCATTAACTTCTGAGGGTTGGTCAAACAACTAAGAAAGCGGTTAAAAACAATTTTACAAATTTCTCAGACCATTCTCTCAAATATTTCTCCATTTTAATGCAGAGAAGTGCAACCTTATAAAATTTCATACCTATCAAAGAGAAATGGTATATCAAGATATAATTTCAAATAGCACCCATTTGTCTATAAATAACAGTTGTAAATACTAAGGAATAATCATTGATTCACTTTCAGATTGGAAAGAACATTGCAAGTCTGTGACTTCCAAACTCTCATCTCTTTACTATATGTTCAGTGATCTCAAAGTTGTTTTGACGCAACAACAATCGATAAATTTTTACTACGCACAAGTGGGGAGTCAACTGAGGTACGGTATCTCCCTAGGGGGATACAACACTCGTCGTGAGGATGATTTACGATTACCACTTTCCAAATGCAATATTTCTTATAAAACTCCAGCTAGAATTGGTGCAAAGATTTCCAACAACTTACCTATATCCATGAAAAGCTCAAAACATGGAGGTACTTTCAAAAAACAACTCAAATAATATCTGGTTGGGAAATGTCTAGGGACTGCCCGAATACATAACATGTTTTATTTGCCGACACCTAACACGAATTTACTCATGTTTCCTCCTATCCATCAAATTTGTGTGAATTATATGAATTTTCAGAATGTGATTTTCATATTCAACACAAAATTGAGTGAAATCAGGAAAGTGATCCTGTAACACTCACCTATGTATTCATAATACCTGTAACTTTGCATATGTACTTTTTTTCTCAATAAGTTGATTTTTCAGTTCATATGCATAGTTGCACGTGAATCCTGTTAATTCTGAATTATTGTATTATTCGTCAATGTATTGTAATTTGTAATCAGTGTATTTTCCCTACCCTGCTCAAGGCATCAGCTTCCAGGGTGGCGTGAAGCTAAATGAAATAAAATGAATATAAATAATGTTTTGCCTGTACTGCGGGGTGTTATGAATTAACAAACCACACCTGTAATACCAGACATTATTCGTTAGATTGCGAAAATAAGCAGCGAGAGCATCGACTATCTGGGGATGGTCGATCCGAAACTATATTCCTACTGGACATGTTCCATTTCTCCATGTGCTTGAGCGGGAGTTGTTTATGCAGGAGTACGTACCAGATTTCAGAAAGATTCGAAAAATAATAACAATGCACTCATAAAACTAGTAAGAATAGACATATATATTTGATAAAAATTTGACACAATTATTTCATTCGTTCTGTAAACGAATAATATGAGACCATATTAAAAAAAAAACAAATAGAGTGTAGTTACTGGCAGTTAATTTCACTATTAGGCTACCAAATCGGAATTGATTTACTAAAAACAATATTGACATCAATTGCTAGAGACGATTGGAAATAATCATCTTTTGAAATCTTTGATAACATGGAGATACAGTTTAAGACACATTCTTATCATAGAAACTTTAATTTGCCATACATAATTACAGAAAAATGCATATGACTTACCAGATTTCAAACTTATTCACTTGAGTTGGTTTTTAGACTACAATTAGTTTCAATTCTTATTATTAGTTTGAATAATCTCGCGGCAATTGTTCATTTTGTTCTACTCGCACGCTATATCCTTGCAGGTTGACTTAACACCTTCAATTCCTCATGAACTGGTCACTTTAGACATTGTTATGGTGAAGATAGTTTCTAATTCAACTTCACTGTTTGTCATCAATATGTATGTTCCTCCCTCTCTGTCAAACGACAAATTCTTTATCCTGTTCGAAACACTCACCAACATCCAAGTTGCCTATAGCGGTATTATTCTCGTCATAGGTGACTTCAATATACCTTCATATGTCTCGTTCATACAGGGTGACCAACTAAATACAACAAACAATATCTTAAAGAACTTTCTGGAAATCAGTAATCTGTCACAGTATAACCGCATCCATAATGATCATGGGAGAATACTCGACTTTGTACTATACGGTAGTAATGCTGAGTGCAGTGTCGAGAGATCATCTAATCCCTTAGTACCCGAAGACAAACATCACCCCGCCTTGAATGTTCATTGTAAATCGAATATGGCTCTTAATCTGAAAAGAAACTTCGCCTCCTCTCACAATAATGAGTACAACTTCAGGAGAGCAGATTTCGCCCGGTTGTATGATCTTATAGCTAATATTGACTGGACCTTTCTTGAAACTTTCGATAGATCAAATGATGCTTGCTCTTACTTTTACGGAAAAATTCATAATGCATTGGATCAATGTGTACCCCTACGAACTGGTAACGTCAAGCGTAAATATCCGCCGTGGTTCGACAGGGAAATTATTCGTCTAATACGCCTCAAGGCTAAGCATTGGCGTTCATTCAAAAACAGCGGGGACATTGCTGCCCGGGATGAATTCACTCGCTTGAGGGCAAAGATCAAGGCTGACGTTGACAATTCGTACAAAAAATATGTGAAATCTGCTGAAAATGACATAAAAGGCAACCCAAATACATTTTGGGCATTTATAAACAACAAAAAAGGTTCGACTGGCATATCTGACAGAATGACCTACGAAGGATAATCTTTTGAAACTCCTCAGGACATTCTCAATAGCTTTGCTGATTTTTTCTCCAAATCATACATCATTAGTTCTCAAACCGAATTTAGTGATAGTGATCCGCATTCACAAGTCCTGAACATTCCCTATTTCGAAGAAAATGAAGTGTTGGCAGCTTTGGAACAGCTGAAACCAAAAATGACTACGGGTCCCGACAGCATCCCTGCACTAATGGTCAAAGACTGCGCTTATGCCCTGGCTAATCCACTAACAAGCCTGATAAATATCTGCGTCAAAACTAGTACCATCCCAGACCTATGGAAATTGTCTAAAGTTCGCCCAATTTATAAAAAAGGGGATAAGTCTGATGTTGAAAATTTCAGAGCCATATCAATAATATGTAATTTCGCTAAAGTGTTTGAAATCCTCCTGTACAGCAGGTTATATCCTCATCTGAGCAATCAAATCTCATCACTTCAACATGGTTTCATGAAAGGTCGCTCGACAACCACCAACCTTCTCAACATCACACAATACATTGCAGAGACTATTGATAGGAGATCCCAAACCGACGTCATTTATACGGACTTCTAAGAAGCGTTCGACAAACTTGATCATGGAATACTACTATCAAAACTATACAGGTATGGCTTTTCTCAGACCCTCATCGAACTCTTCGTATCATACCTCACCGACAGGCGACAGTATGTCATATTCAATGGCTTCAAATCTATTGAATATGCATCTACCTCAGGTGTACCTCAAGGAAGCAACCTTGGTCCACTCCTCTTCAACGCTTTCATAAATGACATAGTTGAGGTCATTGACCTCAACTGCTTAATATACGCGGATGACCTGAAATTATTTTCTGAGATTAATGGGATAGAAGACTGTCTCCAATTGTCCCTTAACCTGAAACGCATTGAGCAATGGTGCTTCCGTGATAAGCTTCCTCTTAATGCAAGTAAATGTAATGTAATGACATTCACTTTGAGAAATCAGCCACTTTTATATCAATATTCAATTAACGACATTCCCCTCCAACGGCCTATCACATACACCGATCTTGGTGTTATTTTCGACTCAAAATTATCTTTTGCCCCTCATATTGAAGCCACTCTGTCTGCTGCAAACAGAATGTATGGATTCATCGCACGTATCTCTAAAGATTTCTCCGACCCATCTACATCGAAAACCTTATACTATGCCTCCGTCAGATCAAAATTAGAATACGCATCTATAATCTGGAACCCACATCATCACTTATGAAGAAGGTTCAATCGGTTCAGCGTCGCTTCCTTAAACTTCTCTCCTATAAAACGGACAACATATATCCACCAATTGGCTTCCCCCATGATGCATTGTTGGCTAGACACGCTATGAACAGCCTAAGCTGCCGTCGTGATTGTCACTCCACAATTTTCCTGTTCAAACTTATCAACAACCTAATTATTGACCCACATATTCTGCAAAAACTCAATTTCAGTGTACCTAGACCATCGTCTAGAGTAGACAACACGTTTTATTCACCAACACCACGAACAGATGTCTTGAAATACTCACCGCTGCAAAACATGTGTGTCAATTGTAATTCTGCAAGTTGTCAGATTGATATTTTCGACTGTTCAATCTCTGCGATTAAATCCTATTACTTTAGTTAATCTCGATAGGTATTATTACTTCGTTAATTTGTTATTTTGTATTGTACTGTTTTTGTAACTTATATTCCTGTTCTGTAGTTGGGTGTAACCTGTAGAACAGTGTATCAATAAATAAATAAATATTAGTGTAGCGTGTATGGATACGGGTTTCTATGCGGTCATGAGATGTCGAATTGAGGTTTTTCGTTGACTTATTTCAGTTCTTCACTTGGAGCGTACATTACTTGGTTTGAATTGATTTGAATCCACTTATTCTTAATGGTTTCTGAAGTTCACCACTTGACGATGATACTTGTACACTTCTCATCGTTATTTTACGATACTGTGATCGGAGGAATTCTTAACCTCACTTTGAGATTACATGTGGTTTTTTTCACTTTTGAACCCCGAATGTCTGTAGATCCGGAAAATCGCGTTCTCTTATAATCCGTTGCCCGATCACGCTGTACTAGCCGCGGATAACAATTATAATTATCTTCAACAATAATTAATGGCTTTGTTCCTGTCATCAACATTTATAAAATAAAAATGTATGCCTTCCGAGATAGAGTTATATTTAATGGGCGGTCTTGAACTATAAGTTTATAGTATTTTCCTGTCGTTCTGAATTCATTTGAACAATTTTATGA
Organism: Gonioctena quinquepunctata; assembly: GCA_018342105.1. NCBI lineage: Eukaryota > Metazoa > Arthropoda > Insecta > Coleoptera > Chrysomelidae > Gonioctena > Gonioctena quinquepunctata. The sequence goes on along the minus strand of JAFIRS010002298.1, from coordinate 90,754 downwards.
TATTTCATATCGCGATGCGATGACAACAATTTGGAAATTATAATCCTGTTTACATTGTTGATTTTTCCTAGATAAGTTATTTATGACTCAGGTGTACAAGGGTTATTTCTTTATAGTAATTTTTAAGTGCATTCAATTGCCTTATGATAACGACGTATTTTTAACTGACCTGTGCGTATCGGTTTTGGTCACGCATGTGAATCCTATTGAATTTTCTGGCTATAACGTTCATATTTGGGAAAATCGTGTTATTTCCTATGAAAGTAAATTTTTCTGTAATTATGGGACATAACAATAATTGAATGAATACTTTCAACTAATTTTTTTTCATCTGTATTCATTATGTACTCATCAAATCATAATTGCAATTTAATATTTTGTTTACTATGTATGAATATACTGATTTGTTGGGAATATAAACAGGATGTTCATAAAATCAGATGTGGAATCATCTGCGACTGAAAGATAAACTTTAGTCACTATCTTCCATCGTCAAGATAACCTCTTGTGGGGTATTCATGTTGAAAAGGGAAACATTCTCAATTAAATATTGATAGAAAGATTTTTCTGTGAATTGAAAAATCCACGATTAAAAGAAGTTAATTTTTGTGAATCTCTGACAGAAAACAACTACTTCCCCGGCTGAGGCCACGCTGGACATTGAACTACATCTGATAGATATTCTGAAATGGCCCTAACTCAAAAGAAAAAATCTGAAATTGAAAATTTGCATTTTCATTTAGATAGTTATTTGATTTTCTATTCCAGTCTCAATTAAGAACTCATAAAGATGAATGAGGCAAAGAAGAATGTTTTCCAAAAAGGAGTACTCACCAGAAATCATTCGTTACATTGACGCAGGAGAGACATCGCATTCACTAGGTCTTCAATACATTTTTGTCGACGAAAATCTTTTTCACGCTTCCGCGATCATCAGGAAGACCGGAAGGAATGGGAAACACATTTCCAAGAAGCAATCTCACTTTGCAAAGATGGAAAAAGTTAGAATCATTTCTTTTGGAGAGACACTTTGGAATTAGTGTTTTCTGACATCAAATCCTGTCATGGGGTATGATAGATTGATTTGTTGAAAATATAAACAGGATGTTCATAAAATCAGATGTGGAATCATCTGCGACTGAAAGATATACTTCAGTCACTATCTTCCATCGTCGAAATAACCTCTTGTGGGGTATTGATGTTGAAAAGGGAAACATTCTGAATTAAATATTGATAGAAAAATTTTTCTGTGAATTGAAAAATCCACGATTAAAAGAAGTTATTTTTTGTGAATCTCTAACAGAAAACAAATACTTTCCCGGCTAAGGCCACGCTGGATATTGAACTACATCTGATAGATATTCTGAAAAGACCCGAACTCAAAAGAAAAAATCTGAAATTGAAAATTTGCATTTTCATTCAGATAGTTATTTGATTTTCTATTCCAGTCCTAATTAGGAACTCATAAAGATGAATGAGGTAAAGAAGAATGTTTTCCAAAAGAGAGTACTCACCAGAAATCATTCGTAACATTGACGCAGGAGAGACATCGCATTCACTAGGTCTTCAATACATTTTTGTCGACGAAAATCTATTTCACGCTTCCACGATCATCAGGAAGACCGGAAGAAATGGGAAACACATTTTCAAGAAGCAATCTCACTTTGCAAAGATCGAAAAAGTTAGAATCATGTCTTTTGGAGACACTTTGAAATTAGTGTTTTCTGACATTAAAACCTGTCATGGGGTATGATAGATTGATTTGTTGAAAATATAAACAGGGTGTTCATAAAATCAGATGTGGAATCATCTGCGACTGAAAGATAAACTCCAGTCACTATCTAACATCGTCAAGATAACCTCTTGTGGGGTATTCATGTTGAGAAGGGAAACATTCTCAATTAAATATTGATAGAAAGATTTTTCTGTGAATTGAAAAATCCACGATTAAAAGAAGTTATTTTTTGTGAATCTCTAACAGAAAACAACTACTTCCCCGGCTAAGGCCACGCTGGACATTGAAGTACATCTGATAGATATTCTGAAAAGGACATTACTCAAAAGAAAAAATCTGAAATTGAAAATTTGCATTTTCATTCAGATAGTTATTTGATTTTCTATTCCAGTCTTGATTAAGAAGTCATAAAGATGAATGAGGCAAAGTAGAATGTTTCCCAAAAGAGAGTACCCACCAGAAATCATACGTAACATTGACGCAGGAGAGACATCGCATTCACTAGGTCTTCAATACATTTTTGTCGACGAAAATCTATTTTTTTTTGAGATAGGGCCTTTTCAGAATATCTATCAGATGTAGTTCAATGTCCAGCGTGGCCTTAGCCGAGGAAGTAGTTGTTTTCTGTTAGAGATTCACAAAAAATAACTTATTTTAATCGTGGATTTTTCAATTCACAGAAAAATCTCTGTATCAATATTTAATTGGGAATGTTTCCCTTTTCAATATGAATGAACATTCATCACAATACGCAATGTGCTGTGTTATTGTTTTTTGTTTAATTCTCTCATTCAATTTTAAGTACCCACCGTAATACCAACGCAGTGGCATCCACAACCTATTGACTCATCCTCATACAATTTATGTTTTCTCGAAGGAATGAAGTGAAGTACACAATGAAAAGTGCAACGCTGCCCATAGATCGTTTCGCTATCATGTGGCGAATTACATACATGGTTCGACCAAGTCCTATTGTCTCCGCACTCATGGGTATTGGATATAACTGTCGTTACTCTGAATATTAATCTGTTCAAATTGTATTCCAGGCATTGTGGGAAGTTTTTAATCATTTGAAATATGTGAGAATGGTACTCATATTTCTATTCTAATATATGATACAAACATCAACATTATTTGATTGATATTTCAAGCGTTTGGATAAAATGTTTGGAAAATTGCAAAAAACTACAAGTTCTAAAATTATTTCAGGTTTATCTAAGAAGTTTAGGCAAAATCTGTCGAATAGTTTTTGAGAAAACACGGAAAAAAATAGCCGTTTTATTTTATTTTTTCAAAATTTTGTAGAGAACTTTCTTTAGAACTGTTCCTTACATGAGTTATTCTCACCATGAATTTTTTCATAATTTTTCAACTTGTCGTTTTTTTTGAGGAAATATACATGAACCATTTCAGTCAATCGCAATCCACACCTTCCAGGAAAGAGAAGAACAAATATAAGGTTGTCAGGGTGCATAGTGACAATCTCAGTTCAGTCGAGAATAACAGCAATTGTACTATTGATATATATCTTGTGAAAAACTAGTATGGAAAAATATAGTATTTTTGACATCTAAAAGTCAACAAAAATGACAAGTTTTTGACGTGAGTATTGGAAAATAGTTATTTATACAACAAGAATATGAAGCGACTCTTTCATGCACCCTGAATAAGTTTTCATAACAAGTTTGTCAAGTTCGGTTACACCACCACCGTCATTAGGTATTGGTGTGTATTTTGACATCATTTCCCAAACTTTGAACACCAATTCTATGACCCCAACTTTAAAGCTAACGGTAGTCTCATACAAAATTCCAAGCCCCATTTCTATCTCCTTTGGGGTTGAATTTTGGGAAACCTTGACACACGTGACCTTTAATCGAAAAGGAAAGTTCAATCCAAATACAAACGTCCAAGACTCTAACTTGAAAACTAATAGTACCTTCACTTTCACCCCCTTCCTCACCCTTCTCCTCACCCATTCAGTAGTTATCTATGTCACCATAGGAATATGCTGTCAAAATTTCAGTTCTTCAGTTCCAACGGTTTGGTCTGGGCGTTGATCGTCAGTCAGTCAGGACATGTACTTATATATGTACAGCTGGTACCCGTTGCCGCTGGTTCGTCTACGTTGAAATGTGGTTTCATTGTTGAATCTCCAATTTTCGTCACCGTAGCAAGATAATATACATACCAGTTTTTGAGTCTACTAATAATCTTTCGAAGAAAGAAGTTTCAACGAAATCGGTTCAATAAATTTTGCACATGCTCGAAGAAACAAACTAACAGACAGACAATTACAATTTTATAATGGTATAGATAACCATTGTTATATCATCAGGTTGGCTATGGTTACCGTGTTACTCAAATCGTTCAAATGAAAGATGAACATTCTTGATCTGAAAATACCTCTCCGTGGTGTACCCTTGTTGATGTTAGCCGTTGAGAAACAACATATATGGTCACTGAATGAAGTACTCCGAATTTTCGAAAATTCCCACGTTATATATGTGGAATAAGAGTTGAAATTCATATGTACTCATTCCGTTCGATATAGAGAATAACGAATTGAGCTCAAAAACTGAATAAAACCATGATCAGTTGTTTAATTTCGATAAAATACACCACGGCACAGTTTAATTTTTTCTGAAATGTTGCAATATTCAGCAAAAACGAGCGATAAGATTGGAAAGAAAAAACAATGTAGACATCGGCCAGACAAATTATATTAGTATATGAGCTTATATTCAAGAAATGGAGGATGCCATAAATTAGTTAAAACAATTAACCCAAGATATAGATGATATCGAAACTCAAGATAAAGTAATTGTGAAGCAATTGGATAGATTGGGGCAAGAACTCACAGATTTCAGAACTGAAGTTGCAAGCGACTTGACTGGTCTCAAAAACGAAAACGAAGAATTAGGAGCGATTGATAACAAATTACAAAGAAGACTCGAACGGCCCGAAGAAAAATACAATTTGGTAGTCCATGGCATTCAGAAAGACGGAATAGATACTCATATAGCTCTTTTATCGATGTTCAAGAACAAATTCGAAGAAGAGATATACGATTTTGGTATAAGAGTTGCTTATAGAATAGGTGAATTAAATAAAAATAAAAAAATACCAGTTTGTGTGGAACTTTTGACAAATAAATGAAAAATGGAAAAACTTAATTATGCCAAGGAACTGAAGGGTAGTGGTATATACATAACAATTGATTCGATTCAGGAACATTATCGAAAAAATAACTTCATGGTATCACAACAGAAAGCAGCTAGTGAAAGTGGTAGTGACACTTGATTTGATTCTGGAAGCAGCTAGTGAAAATGGTCTGTCAGCCAAAATCAAAGGAAATAGACTCATTGTTGACGGCATTAAATATAGCTATGGAGATCTAAAATCGAAATAAGCTAATATAATACCGTGTGTTTCTAAAACGAATGGACCTGTAGTTGAGGAAAACGATAATTGCAAGAAGAGATTAGCTTTTTTTTTTTTTTTTTTTTTTGGTTCCCACGAAAAGGGATATCCTGTAATTTCAGAAATCGGGGAACAAGGGAAAGAAGGGGGTTGGGTTTTCTTAAATTTCTGGAGGTTGTATGCCTCGGGAACACCTCCTAGGCAATGAGTTCAAAGCCTCGCAGTTCGTTGGATGAATGAGTCTTTGGAAAGTGATGTTCTGCAGGTCTCCAAAGTGACCACGAAGGGGTGTGAAGACTGAACTTGACGGGTTAATCTCGAAGAGACTGCCAAAGGAGGAACGATTGTTGATATTTCAGAAGAGCATCGCCCATGAAAATATCTATAAAATAGAGACAAATCGCCAACTTTTCTACGGTGTTCTAGACAAGTGAGCGAGTTTGTAATCGCGGCATCACCGACTAGACGAATTGCCCATTTTTGGACCAGATTCCAATAGCTTGAGGATATCAGTTTAGGTGTCGCACTCCAAATATGGAACAGTATTCCAGGACAGGTCGGATCTGTGCCTTATAGATCATAAGCAGCTGACTGGAGGTGAAATAGCTCTTGGCACGAAACAAAAACCAAGTTTTGGGATGCACTTTTGGCAATGGACCTCACGTGATTTTCCCAGGAAAGGTTATTGCTGATAGTAATACCAAGCATCGATATGGATGACTTCAGTGGTATGGTTACTCCTGACAAAGTTATGTTAGGCACAGTGAGATCGGCTGTTCTAGAGAAAAGACATGCTTGTGTTTTGTTTGCATTGAATTCTACCAAGTTATTGGATCCCCATTCGAGAATTGTTGCTAAGTCCATATTTATATTGTTAACATTTCTTCCTCGTTCATTTCTGGTTTCACGGGCTGATATAGGGGCCCTGGAAGAGAAAGCGGTATGGAGGGTACTATCATCAGCAAAGCTGTGTACGAGACATGAAGTTGCTTTCAACAGGTCGTTGATGTGAAGTAAAATAGTGTTGGTGCTAGAATGGATCCTTGCGGAACACCAGCATTTATGAGTAGAGTGTCAGATGAAACTCCATCGACCACTACATGGAGAGACCTGTTTGAGAGAAACTAGCAAGCAGAGAACACAGCGGAGGGCAAGCCATAAGATGGAAGCTTGGCGAGGAGTCCCTGGTGCCAAACTCGATCGAACGCCTTGGAGATATCTAATGCCACAGCTAAAGTTTCTCCATACTTTTCAATAGATAGCTGCCATATATGTGAGACGTATGCGAGTAGGTCACCAGTTGATCTCTGATGGCGGAAGCCATATTGCCTATCATTGATAATTCCTGAGTCTTCCAGATATTTCATGAGCTCGATGTTGATGGCTTTTTCCATGACCTTTGAAATAATAGATAGCAGTGCGATAGGTCTGTAGTTGCTAGGTAGGGTCTTTTGCCTTTTTAGGGACTGGCTGTACTCTTGCAATTTTCAATTGGACGGAAATACTCCCAAATTGTAAGAGTGGTTGAACAACTTGCAAAGAACAGGTGTTAGTTCGGGGCACATTTCTTGAGAACAATCGGCGGGATTCCGTCAGATCCACAGGCTTTGTTGGTGTTGAGACCAGCAAAATCTTTCTGATAGTACGTTGGCGAAAGGTGATCTCGGGCATGTGACTGTCAATAGGTGTAATGTTCGGAGGTTGTTTCCCGAAAGAATCCAGAGTGGAATTTCCAGCAAATAGGTGCGCAAAGATATTGGCTTTTTCCTGGGCAGTCGTTGCTAGTGTTCCATCTTCTTTGGTTAGGGGAGGAAAAGAACTGGAAGTGAAGTTTCTTCCCACAGCTTTGGCGAAAGACCAAAATGAACGGGATCCGTTGGGACATTCAACAAGTTTTGATCTTATTTTGGCATTATGAGCATCTTTTGAACATTCTATTGTCTCTTTGCATATGCCTCTAGCCTCAACGTATGCTGCTCTGGTCTCAGGTCCCGGATTTTTTTGCCATCGATGGTATGCTGCCTGTTTGGAAGCCACAGCTCTAGAGCAGTTTCTGTTAAACCAGGTCTTATCGGATGATGTTCTTCTTTCGGTATTCGGTATGTAAGTTTGCATCCCCAACATGATGATTTCAGAAATTGTCTCAGCACATCGTGTTGGATCTACTGAAGAGAAACAAACTCTCTTCCATGGAAACCCTGAGAAAAACATACGAAGACCTTCCCAGTCGGCCGAATTGTAATGCCACATGAGACGGGGTGGTATTGTGCTGCTCGATGGTAAATGGAAAGAGCATGTTGTGGAGATGAGGGTGTGATCAGAGTTTCCAAGTGGGGCACAAACTTCTATTCTATACGGGTCAGGATTGGTGGTGAGGAAAAGATCTAGTGTATTGGCAGACTGGTTGTTGACATCAGGGATGCGGGTTGGTAGCTGGAGATTCGAAGGATATTGAAGTATTCAGAGCAAGAAGAGGATCCAAGTCTTTGAGAACTCCATCCCGAAACGCGAACAGAAATTGATTATTGACATATTCTAGAATATTATTATATTTATAGGTATTATTGATTGATGAAACGATTTTTTTTCTCTTGGTCTGTCATAACTTTTTGTCTCTTCACATCTAAATCTTTCTTGAGTTACCTATCTATACTATTATAAATTTTGTTTGTTTGTACGAGTATCACTACTGAACCGATTTTGATAAAAAAAATTCTTCGGAAGCTTATGCTTGGACTTGAAATCTGGTATATATTCAATCCTGCTACCATGACGGGAACCAGATATGTAACAAAGAAACCACATTTCTTCACAACCAAGTGCTACCAATATGAGGTTAAATTTTTCGGAATGAAGGTTTGATTTAGTTGATTTATATGATTTCTCCTAACGACGTTTCGACATGGTGTTTGTTATCCTCAGGTTGAAACACATATTCTATTTTTATTTCTGCTTTCGTATTAACGAATGTTGTTGAAGATATATGATTTCGTTGTAATCGGAAATGGTTTATCTTTCATGTTTTTCCGTGTTCATCCATTTACTGGATTATCTGAGAGATTGAGTTATGATATATGAGCCTCACCGTTATTATTATTGCAACATGTGAAGATCAGTTTTCCTTATTACTACTAGTACCTGGGCGACCGAGGTTTGGTTGGTGTTTTATTTTTTCTGTAAAATCGTGTTATTCTGGATAAGATGCTGTGATATTAATTACATATTTATTAAATATAAATATTTTGGAATCTAGGTCAGAGTAAGAGTTTGGCACAGGTTGGCTACGAATACACAAACCGTATGATTTTCTTGGCTTACCAAAGATCTAACATTGAATATGGATAATGTCATATAGCGGTACCAGTATAGCAACAATGCAAGTTCTTCGAAAATTACGAGATAGCGCTATAATTATCGATTCGTATTTTTTTTTTGTGTGAAATCCCTTTTTTTGGGAAAGACCCTCATATACTTGAACTCAGAAAGAAAAACCCTATCTAAATACAAAATTTCATCCAATTTGTTGAAGCCGTTTTCGAAATAGCCAAAATATACAAGATTTGCTCAAAAGTCCTCTCCCTCCCTCTTATTTTTGGAACGATTATACATAAACAAGTGAAATTTGGAAACTGATTATTGAAGGTTGTAAACTTCCCTACTAGTGATGATAGATGACGAAATCGTCAGAGATGACGTCACAAGGCCATTGTGACGAATAATTTTAAATGGAACCCTACGGCAAGCGACACCTCTTTTAAAAGGTATCGAAAAAACCTATTCAATGATACATATTTTGTTTGTGTTTATGGCAGTTTTGGCAACTTGCTTTCAAAACACGCAAAGCTATGATGAATTAAATCAGTTAATACTAAAATTCCAAATTCAAGCTCCGCCTCTGGATAGTTGTCAAATAAGCTGACGTTTTTGTTAGTCTCCCTGATTCGACGTTTTTGTGATTGTCCAAGTTTTTGTACATTTGATAATTTGTGTATTGTTGATCGAACGCTCAACTGTTCTAGCAGCTTTTGGTACTTGTAATATTTTCGTACATTTTAATAATTTGTTGAACTGTTGTGAGTCGAACGTTTAAGTGCTTCAAGAAGCGGAATGGTACGTGCTTTAGGTGATGAAGTAGCAGCGATCCTAATTCTTGGTGAAACTGGACTAAATATTCATGCAGCAGAACGCATTTTCAATGAGGAGTTTCCGATCGCTCCGTTTCGAGAACTCATTTGAGGAAGCTTCTTCGTAAGTTTGAAACAACGGGTAGTATCAATGATGCGAAACGATCTGGCAGACCACAAATTTCTGATGAGAAAAAAATTGATATACTGGCAGAAGTAATAGTTAATCCTACTTCTTCAACAACTCACGTTGCATCCACCTGTGGAGTCAGTCGGAGTACAGTACACAGGGTGTTGAAAAAAATCAAATTTCATCCATACAAATTAAAAATGGTTCATCAACTCTCAGACGACGACCTAGACCAAAGACTAGAATTTTGTGAAAAAATTGAAACTATAATAAACCAACAGCCAGAATATGTCAAAACAATTTGTTTTCGTGACGAAAGCACTTTCTATCTAAATGGAAATGTAAATACACAGAATGTGAGGTTGAACTTCTCTTTTCTATATGTGGTGTCGTTCATTACCATATAAATAAACATATATATATACATATATATATATATATATATATATATATATACAGAAAACTTCGAGCGAAATTCATTAAATCACTAAATAATTGGTTCACTTAGAAACTAACAGACGAGGAAACAAAAAACAAAAAATATACACAACGCTCAACCACCAACAATATACGGCTTGCTCAAATACAAAACTGGAATTCGCCCTATTGCCCACAATGTTCAATCATCCACCTACAATTTATCAAAATTCCTCTAGGAAATTTTCTCAAATATTATCAGAAAAAATGATGACTACGTGAAAAACTCTTGGGAGTTTGTGGAATTTGTACGCAATATAACAGTTCCACAAAATCATTTATTATTTTCCCTGGATAAAGTTTCATTATATACACATATAGATGGAAAATTTGCGATAGATATCATAAGAGCAGAATGGCATTGAATCCAAAGTCACACAACACCTTGGACGAGTTATCGAAGGAATTGAACTTTGTTCAACCTCATCGTCTTTTCAATATACAAATAAATACTACTCACGAATATTCGGAACTGAAGTGGGGTCGCCAATTGCTACAACAGTGGCAAATCTGGTTATGGAGTATGTTGAGGAAAAAGTGATCAAATCCCTTACATTCACACCAATATTCTTCAAATGATATGTAGACGATTGTTCAACATGAATTCCTACCGACAAAGTTCATGGATTTCTGTAAAAAAATTATAAATATCACCCTATATTGAAAATCATAATAGAAAAAGAAACAGTAATACAAATAAACTTTCTTCACACAACAATAATGTACGATAATTCTGGAAACATGTTCACAAACTGGTTAACTAAACCAAATGCATACACACACAAAAATGTTATTCTGAATTGAACTGACAAAGAGTTTGCCCACCCGAAATTCAGGAAAACGAATTTAGAAAAAATTATTTTGAAGGAAAATGATTTCCCCCGCTACTTTGCAGAGAAACCTATCAAACAATGAATACATGCGATCTACAATAAAAATAGTAATGAAGAAAACGAAACAACAACACATATATCTGGACCATACATAGACAAACTCTCGAATAAAATCGATAAAACAATGGAAAAACACAACATAACTATTCCACATTGACTACAAAACACGAATAACACAATTTATTTGAAATCAGGACCAAGTACCGTAGAACACACCAACTCATACTGTATATATAATACCATGTTTAATCCAATCAGAACATTTCCTGAATTGATACATATAAAAAAAACACCAACACTATCAACAATAAAAATGATATCAAAAACTCAAGCAAGATTCATAACAACCTTTCAACTGCGTTTATCTAACATCTTTAAATGCGCAAATCTTGTATATTTTGGCTATTTCGGAAAGGGCTTTAACGATTTGGATGAAATTTTGTATTAAGATGGGGTTTTGCTTTTTAAGTTTGAATATATAAGGGTCTTTCCGGGAAGAAGGCGATTTCACACAAAAAAAAATATAACGAATCGATAATTATAGCGCTATCTCGTAATTTTCGTGGAACTTGAATTGTTGCTATACTGGTACCGCTATATGACGTTATCCGAATTCAATGGTAGATTTTGGTAAGCCAAGAAAATCATACGGTTTTTTTTTGGTAGCCAACCTGTGCCAAACTCTTACTCTGACCCAGATTCCAAAATATTCATATTCAATAAATATGTAATTCCTATCTTAGCATCTTATCCAAAATAACACGATTTTTCAGGAAAAAAGAACACCAAGCAAACCTCGGTCGCCCAGGTACTAGTAGTAGTGGGGAAAACTGATCTTCACATGTTGCCATAAGAATAACAGTAAGGCTCATATATCATAACTCAATCTTTCAAATAATCCAGTAAATTGATTAACGCGGAGAAACATGAAAGATAAACCATTCCCGATAACAACGAAATCATGCATCTTCAACAACATTCGTTAATACGAAAGCAGAAATATAAATAGAATATGTGTTTTAACCTGAGGATAACAAACACCATGTTGAAACGTCGTTGGTTGGTTGAAAACTGACGAGCCAGAGACAGGGTTGGCACTCAGCTTCCCTTGACACTGCGACCAGCTGGTGTCCATTGTCCACTCTGTCGTCAGTGGTTCCTCATTCAAACAGGTTTGTGCCTTTAATTAGGTTGAGAAGCCTCTTGATAAGGTTTTTCGGATTCATGCCTGTTTCCGGGCTGATCTCTCCAAAGGTTCTGTGTCACCTACTACTTAGGGCGCCACAGTCGAAGATAATATGAGAGGCTGTTTCCTCCTCTTCATCACACAGCCTACACTCCACGGTTTCCCTGCGTACTCCCATGGTGTTTAGGTGTTGTTTTAGGCCGCAGTGTCCAGTCAACAGACCTATCATTATACGAGCCTTCGTTCTGTTCAGGTTCAGAAGGACAGCCGTCAGGGTCGGGTTTGGATGCCCTACCATGACTTTGCTGTGTATTTGCCCGACAGTTTGATCCCAATATTGTTGGTTTCTTCTTTTTATCCACTCGTCGATCAGGGTCCTGCATCGGTTTTTGCTAATCCCATGTGCAGGTTCTGGCCCTGTAAATAGCGTTTCAGATGCTTGTCTAGCTAGCTGGTCCGCTTTGACGTTGCCTTCAATGCCTCTATGACCTGGCACCCACATCAAGGTGACCTTGTTGTGTTTTGCCAGTTCGATGAGGTTTTGGAGGCAGTCCCAGACAAGTTTGGACTTTATCTGTATAGAGTTAAGTGCTTTGATAGCACTTTGACAGTCAGATAGAATGTAGATGTGCTGTTTCCCATAACCACTACCTAGATTCTTCTGAATGCATACCATGATAGTATGTGTTTCAGCTTGGAATATCGTGGAGCATTTGCCAAGTGGTATTATGTTATCCCTTCTTGGCCTTACCCCATGTATTCCTGCTCCCGTTCCTTCAACTGTCTTTGAACCGTCTGTATACCAGACTATGTCCGCAGTTAATTGTGATTCTATACTCGGGGCCCATCCAGATCCATCCATTTGTGTTTCGAATGGTTTTTCGAATGAGTATAGGGGTTGCACGTAATCTGGAATCATTTCGAGTTCTTCGATGTTGATTACATGAGTGATTTTGGTATGTCCAGTTGTTCATATTCTCCAGTTTTTTGTTTGTTTCAGTCTGTATGCACTCATCCTGGCCTCTCAAATGACATGTAAGTCAGGGGGTTCGAGGTTTAGAATGATTTTCGTTGCAGCTGTTGGAGTGCTATTCATTGCACCCGTGATACAGAGACGGGCAAGCCTCTGGATTTTCCCAAGGTTGGTTTTTGCCTGTCTTTGATTTGTTTTTAGCCACCATAAGAGTGAGCCATAAGTTATTCTTGGTCTTATTACCGCTGTGTAGAGCCAGTGCATGGCTTTCGGTTCAAGCCCCCAGGTTTTTCCAAAAGCTCTCCTGCACATCATGAAGGTTATCTTGCTTTTGTTGGTTACATGTTGAAGATGCGGGTTCCAGGTTAGTTCCTTGTCAAGAATCAGCCCTAGATATTTCACCTGCTCTACTACTTGTAATGTTTCACCGAATAGTCTGGGAGGTATGAGATCTCCCATGTTTCTTCTCCGGGTGAAGGGAATTAGTGTTGTTTTGTTCGGATTTGCTCTTAGGCTCTCTCTTTTACACCATTCCTCTACTGTCCTCAGTGCATTTTGCATTAGCTCTGAGGTTGTTCGAGTATTTTTTTCCTTGATGAGGATGACCAAGTCATCTGCCTACCCTTGGGAGTAATACCCTCGGTTATTCAGAGAAATTAGCAGTTCATCTACAACCATGTCCCACAGAGGGGGAAGAGTATGCCCCCCTGTGGGGTACCTCTGGAAATTTCAACCTGCTCTGTTTCCTCGAACATGTTGGCTTGGACCAGTCTATTGTGAAGCATTGAGTGTATCCACCTGCAGGTGGTTTCGTCAATGCCTCTTCGAGTGGCCGCAGAGACCATACTTTCAAAGGAGGTGTTGTCGAAGGCTCCTTCGATGTCTAGAAAAGTGCATAGTGCAATTTCTTTCTTTGCCAGAGACTCTTCAAGCCTTGGAACAAGCTGATGAAGTGCTGTCTCGCATGATTTTCCTGTTAGATAGGCATGTTGGTTTCGATGTAAAGGCCGTTCTACAAGAGCAGTTTCCCTTATGTCTCTATCTATCCGTTTTTCTAAGCCTTTCAGAAGAAATGACGATAGGTTTATTGGTCTGTATGGCTTTGCCTGGTCATTTGAGTCCCGTCCAGGTTTTGGAATGAAGACCACGTTTACAGTTTTCTAGGTTTGAGGTAGCCATCCCAATGCTGGGCTCAGCCTGTACAGTCTGCACAGTTCTGGTGCTAGATATTCAACTCCGCTCTGAAGTAGTATGGAAAATACTCCATCTGGGCCCGGAGACTTGTGAGGCTTGAAGGAGTTCATTGCCAACACTACTTTTGAATGAGTGACTGTTTGTTTAGCCAATTCCCAGTCTGCCTTTTTTGCCCTCAAATGAAGGTTTGCAGGGATTTCATATCTGGGGTTTTGATTTGTGGTGACAGTGGATCCTGGAAAGTGTGTATGGAGCAAGAGTTCTATAGTTTCCTTCCCAGTGTTGGTGTGATTGCCGTTGGGATTTTTGAGAGTCCCCAACGGATTGATGGGGTCTTTGGAAAGGATGCGGTGGAGTCTTGCTCTTTCTGAGGTTTGTTCTATGTCCTCACAGAACTCACTCCATGACTTTCTTTGTTCCCCTCTGATTTTTGTTGTTGTATTCTGTGAGAGTTTCGGAATAATCCTCCCAGTCACCAGTTTTTTTCGCACGATTGAATAGTTCGCGCGTTTTATTTCTAAGATTTGTGAGTTCGGTGTTCCACCAGCTCACTTTACCTTCAGTGGTGCTCTGCTTCAAAGGGCAGTTGTTATGATATGAAGTTATTATGGCCTCCTGTAACATTAGGGAGGTTTGCTCTATTTCATGAATTGTATTTGAGTTAGGTTTGACATTTTTGAAATTTGTGAGATTTGCCCTGAGCTCCTTCCGGTACCCCGGCCAGTTGGTTTTTCTGGGATCCCGACACATAACTGCAGGTTCATTGGCATAGCCAATCTCCACATGTATGTGTCGGTGATCTGAGTTTGAAGGTCCCTCAGATACTGCCCATTTGCCGACGTGCCGAACCACCAAAGAAGAGCCCAAAGTGATGTCAATGATTTCCCCTCTGTTACGGGTTACGAAGGTTGGCTCATTGCCTCTATTAAGTACTTCCAGGTTACTGGAGACAATAAATTCAAGCAATGACCCACCTCTTGTGTTCGTGTCGGTGGTCCCCCACACTGTGTTATGGGTGTTTGCATTGGCTCCGATGATAAGCTGGAGTTTGTGGTCCTCACAGTGTTTAACCAAGGCCCTCACTGATGGTGGAGGGCTTGTTGTCCCTGTAACAGAATTCTATCAGATTCAAGACTTTCAAATCATTCCTGGCAATAATGCAGGATCTGGCGTTTTCACAGTTTAGATTATAAATAAGCTTACCCTTGGATGTTTTGAGGCCTGATACTCGCCCTTTGACCAGCCATGGTTTTCGTGTTAGGGCCACGTCGGTGTTGCCCTGTGCAAATATTCTGCACAGGGTTGTAGTAGCAGCCTTACTATGCTGCAGGTTGGCTTGAACTGCCCGCAGCATCAGGAATGTTCCTGTTCCGGCTAACTAGCTTGAAGTTTACCTGCGTTAGCCCCAGCAATGCTTTAATTCCCCTGACTTGCAGGTTCTTCAAGGAGGTCTCGTCGATTTGAAAGACAAGAGTTAGACTCGAGGCCTCCTCTTGTCTCTTGATGACAAGCCATTCTTCAGTATCTATCCCCATGTTCTGGGTTTTGATGAGCCGAAGAATCTTTTTGGTTTCCATTTTACCAAATGGCTTTGGAATCCATACCACTACCTTGGAGGTATTCAGGTTGTCCTTGGCTAGCCCTACTCTTAGGACAGCCCCTTCCCAAGGTATCAGTCCGGGGATACTCTCGAGTAGCCAGGATTTAGCGGTTTTATCCGAGCATGTCAGGACCAGCATGCCCTTGTGGACGTAGCTGTTCCTGAAGTTCGGACCCTTACCCGGCTCACATTTGAAAATTTTCCCGGTAATTGCTTCCTGCAGGTGAATCTCTTGGTTGTCTGATAACTGGTGATCTCGATAACTCTCTAGAGCAACAGCCATCTTCAGACCTCTTGTGACCTCCCTATAGCTGCCCTGCTCAGTTGGGTTAACTTGGGCAGAGACAGCCACTGGTTGGTCAGATCTAGGTTTCTTCACCCTTGCAGTGTTCTCCGTGGAAGAGGGTTGACTTCTCTGTGAGCGGTCCCTCTTCTTGTTCGGAGTTTCTGGCTGCCTGCTGCTTCCAGCGATGCTGGGAGTTCGTTCAGTGAAGCCAGTTTTTGCTTCTGGGTGTGGATCGCGTCGGTTGCTTCGGCGTTTCCCGGGTTTAATTTTTTCCTCAGCTGCCTTAGCCTCCGCGATACGCACCTGTCTTCTAGCAGCTCCTGGGAGCTTTTTACGCGCCAGATGTAAACGATTTACATCTGACGCGACGGGCCTTAGGGCAGGTGTTTCTGGAGGTTTAGCGGAACTGCCACTCCCTCCAGAGAGTTTCATGTACTCTGTTTCCGGGAGTTTCTCAGTAGGTGTTCGACCATCTGCTGATCCCTCCTCGGTTTGGTTCGCGGTTTCTGGTGCCGAGTGCGATTCAACTGGAATCTCTTCGACTTCCATACCCGCTAGCGGTGTTGGGTCTTCTTCAATTGGAAGTTCCCCAGGGTTGTTTTTCGTATTGGTTTCCATATTGTTCCCACGAGTGTAGGGGAAAGGGTCATCCACACCTGCGGTACTCCCTGCGCAGGTGTAAGGCAGATTACTCTGAGAGGTCGCCATGTATCCCAGAGGCTCCGTTTGTGATACCTGACTGGCTCAGGTATCATTCATCCCTCGGCACGGGTCGCTTGACGCCTTGGATTGAGCCATGTTGTGGTGGCATTTGGTTTGAGATTGACTTAGAGATCCGCAGGCTTTGACCATTTCTGGTCATTCCCACTGAATTTTCCTTGTCAACCCCGTTATCCAGCGATAGCACTTGAAGGTAGCCGCAACGCATATTCATCTCTCGTAGGAGGTGAACGAGCAAATCTTGTATATTTTGGCTATCTCGGAAAGGGCTTTAACGATTTGGATGAAATTTTGTATTTAGATGGGGTTTTGCTTTTTAAGTTTAAGTTTATAAGGGTCTTTCCTGAAAGAAGGCGATTTCACATAAAAAAAAATATTACGAATCGATCATTATAGCGCTATCTCGTGATTTCCGTGGAACTTGCATTGTTGCTATACTGGTACCGCTATATGACATTATCCGAATTCAATGGTAGATTTTGGTAAGCCAAGAAAATCATACGGTTTTTTTCGGTAGCCAACCTGTGCCAAACTCTGAGTCTGACCTAGATTCCAAAATATTCATATTCAATAAATATGTAATTCCTATCTTAGCATCTTATCCAAAATAACACGATTTTTCAGGAAAAAAAACACCAAGCAAACCTCGGTCGCCCAGGTACTAGTAGTACTGGGGAAAACTGATCTTCACATGTTGCCATAAGAATAACAGTAAGGTTCATATATCATAACTCAATCTTTCAAATAATCCAGTAAATTGATTTACGCGGAAAAACATGAAAGATAAACCATTTCCGATAACAACGAAATCATACATCTCCAACAACATTCGTTAATACGAAAGCAGAAATATAAATAGAATATGTGTTTTAACCTGAGGATAACAAACACCATGTCGAAACGTCGTCAAGAAAAATCATATAAATTAACTGAATCAGACTTCTATTCCAAAAAATTTAACCTTATATTGGTGGCACTTGGTTGTGAAGAAATGTGGTTTCATTGTTACATATCTGCTTCCCGTCATGGTAGCGGGATTGAATATATACGAGATCTCAAGTCCAAGCATAAGCTTCCCTAGAAAATTTTTCATCAAAATCGGTTCAGTAGTGAGACTCGTACAAACGAACAAAATTTATAATAGTATAGAGAGATAACTCAAGAAAGATTTGGATGTGAAGAGACAAAAAGTTATGACAGACCAAGAGAAAAAAAATCGTTTCATTATTCAATAATACCTATAAATATAATAATATTCTAGAATATGTCGATAATAAATTTCTTTTCGCGTTTGTAGATGAAGTTTTCAAAGACTTGGATCCTCTTCTTGCTCTGAATACTTCAATATCCTTCGAATCTCCAGCTAATCTCTTCTTGCAATTATCGTTTTCCTCAACTTCAGGTACAATTGCATCAGAAACACACGGTATCATATGAGCTTGTTTCGATTTAAGATCTTCATAGCTATATTGAATGCCGTCAACAATGAGTCTATTTCCTTCGATTTTGGCTGAGAGCCATTTTCACTAGCTGCTTCCAGAATCAAATCAAGTGTCATGTATATACCACTACCATTTTCACTAGCTGCTTTCTGTTGTGATACCATGAACTGATTTTTTCGATAATGATCCTGAATCGAATCAATCGTATATGTATATACCACTACCCTTCAGTTCCTCCTTCAATTATTTAGTGATCTAATGAATTTCGCTTGAAGTTTTCTGTGGGGTTGAACTTTATTTTTTATATGTGGTGTCGTACATTACCATATAAATAAACATATATATATATATATATATATATATATATATCGGAGGAAATTTGATGGACATAGCCCTCAGAGAGAAGTGTCAACCGTAGACACGTGTGTCGGGCTCTCGGCCCTCATCAGTACGGTGAAGGAGTGCAAGGATGAACAACACTTGGTTGAACACGTCAAATCAACGGAGTCAACAAACAGAAGCCAGCCGCACATTTGTGATCTCGGTTAGCAGACCCTGCATTCCAGGGCAACAACCAATGTCACCCCGGAGGCAGCTATAGCCATCCGAGTCCAGGATTATAGATATGAATGGTAAGAATATCGAGGGGAAGGGTAAACAAATCGAAAGAAATTTGATGGACATAGCCCTCAGAGAGAAGTGTTGACCGTAGACACGTGTTTTGGGCTCTCGGCCCCCATCAGTACAGTGAAGGAGTGCAAGGATGAACAACACTTGGTAGAAAACGACAAATCAACGTACTGATGAGGGCCGCGAGCCCGAAACACGTGTCTACGTTTAACACTTCTCTCTGAGGGCTATGTCCATCAAATTTCTTCTGATTTGTTTACCAGTTTACCATTCATATATATATATATATATATATATATATATATATATATATATATATATATATATATATATATATATATATATATATATATATATATATATATATATATATATATATATATATATATATATATATATATGCATACTACAGCTCTTCACCAGTTATCTTTCAGTTACATGATAACCAGGTTTTAGGATACCCGATGAAATCATACGAACTGAGCTACCATTATTCAGAAGAAAACTCAAAAATTTAATTTTTACAGACTACATCAACTATTGATGTGAGAATAATATACTTCATAATATCATATTAGGGAGTCATCATGAATGCAATGGTTTTTTCAGATATCTGAGGTACAACAGCGAAATCTTGGTGTGCCTCAGGGCTCTATTCTCGGCCTGCTATTGTTTTCAATTTATATATCTGTCAGGTTCATCAATATGCGGACAACACACAGCAGTACCTTAGTTTTCAAATAGAAAACTTTAAAGTTGCTATGGAACAAATCAATGAAGATCTTGCGCTATTGTATAATGTATCATCCGCACATAATCTGAAACTGAATGCCAGTAAATCAAAACTTCTGATATTTGGACCCAAAAATAAGAAACCAACCTTTGTGCAACAAAATAACATAAAAATAGCAGGTGATGCACTACCAGTTACGGAGGAATGCAAAAACTTAGGATTATGGCTAGATAGCGACATGAGATACACAAAGCATGTTGATTATCTAAGTAAAATATCTCACAATACACTTAGGAGTTTATACTCGCAAAGAAATATTCTTAGCAACAATCTTAAACTCCATATATGTGAATCACTGATCATATCCAAGCTCTCATACTGTGATTGCATATATGGCCCGGTGCTTCTGGAACAAAATCAAATGCGTTTGCGAAGGATACAAAATTCGTGCATGAGATTCTCATTAGGTATTCGTAAGTTTGATGCGATTAGCCAGTCATTTCGAGATACAAAGAAACTTAAACTTCCATTGCTACGCAAACTCCATTTTTCAACACTTATTCATAAGACTTTAATTACCCAGAAGCCTTCGTACATGATGGAAAAACTGAAACGCTTCGAAAACATTAATGATTTTCCAACAAGGAACATGCCTCTGCTAGTAATTCCTAAACACTCTACTACCACCTTCAAACGTAGTTTTTCCTACACAGCTTGTATTTTCTACAATGCCTTGCCTCCAGAGTTTACCAACTATTCTATTAGTAATTTCAAGAAGAAACTGAAAACTACCATTAGGTTGATATAAATACTGTAATACAGCAATGTTTCTGGGTATCAAGATAGGTATCTGATGAAATCGTTTTTCTATTTGGATAAGGTTTAAAAAAAGAATTTTTTGTTCTATGCTGAAGGTTGAGTTGAAAAACACTGTTTGACAGTAACACTCCGCCTATTCAATCTAATAAGTATATACCTATATTGACGTGTACTGTATCCATAGCTGATTGAATGGAGTCCTATTATTATTATTATTATCATTACTATTATTTTTAGTTCAGTATAATATATTATGAGTTCTAAAAACATTATTATGATACCATTGTGAAAGTGTAGGTTGAGTGGAAGAGAATGTTTATTCGGACTACCTAGGTATTCGAGTAAGCGTTTACTCTGCCTTTTGATTCCACACATTGAATTATCATATATCATATCACACTAGGAAAAAATACATAGAAGAACATACAAATTTCACGCTGACCAGCTAGCTTACAATGAAATACTTTCACAAATATTAATTTAGATTGGTTCATGTTAGTTAACTATTGGCCATCTCAATATCAGATCATTATTACCAAAATTATCTGATGTAAAAGGGATGGCATCACAGCATGAACTGTTCATTTTTTCTCTAAGTGAAACATGGCTAGGAATTGTAACGCCCCCTATTCATAAAACAACTATTTACAGAAGATCATTTTCGCGTATCTATGAATCGATTCCCAAACACTTGAAGTCGTTGGACGGAGCTAATTTAAAAAAGAAATGAAAAAATATCTACTGACTGAACAAATGAACTAAAACGTGTTTTATGTATCGACTGACTATGATTTGGTTTCTCTTATGATATTAATCACGATGTTTATGTATAAGCTGTGAGGTGACTGCATCCATATGATTTTTTTTTCGCTTGAGTGTAAAAACAGAGGTGTGTGTACTGCGTACTTTGTAAGGTGTGATCCATGGTTTCAGTTAGCAATACTTTTTTTGAATTTTCTCATCGCAGTGCTGTTGGTTATGGATTCTGATGCTCCAAATGAAGTGTCATTATACTATTCATCTGTTTCCCCAGTTATGTATAATATAATTTCCCAAATATCATTTCGAAAAATAAAAGTCTGTCATGATATTATTTTTTATGATACGGTAGGATGGTTGATAACATTTCATCCAAAAATACTCGGTTATATGGGTGTCAACCATTACGGATTCCATATCTCATGTCTTGGAAATATTCGTATTAATGAAATCGATATACGTGGAGATATGATCAGTATATATGGTTGAGTTATTCACTAATGACAGGAAACGAAAATCATTCGATGAAGTCAAATAGCTCGTATATAAATGGAGCAGTCCAGAATATCAAATTTGAAATCACCGTATTGGCTAGAATGGGTTGGTTAGTTGGGTGGTGAAAAAATGAACTAGATGACAATATTATCTACTCTTCCAGTGCGGGAATGGATTGGACGTCGTGATGTGGAAAAAAGCATGTCAAATCTGTAAACAATATTGTTTTCCCTTCCTATGGATCCAAAGCTTATTCAACTTCTCTGTCGCTATATTTCAATTCACGGTCTGTGTGTTATTAAGTTCGCAAGTACAAAGAATACGCTCAAAGGCAAAATGATTATGAATTCCTGCCTTCAGTGTAGTGCACAAAGTCTCAAAATATTGCACCAAGTTTTAATTAAAACAAACCCTGGGGAAACTTCTCCGTGATGTTCAGATCAAAGTGCGTCAAGATGACATTTTTCAAAGTTGAGGGAGAGAACCTCGTTGTACGATGATAGAATTATATATTTTTCATCCATCGAATTTCATTCAATTGATTTGATTTCTTTCCCATTTTCCACTGTGGAGTATATGGAAAGTGTTTTCTATATGGATCGATACAAACTCTAGTGCAATCGCAAAAGTTCATATCGAAATAAGGGCCAGTCTTCTATTCATTCCTTTGACAAACATATCGAGCTAGGTTTCAATAATTTCGATGTGGAAAAAACCTGATACTTATTCAATCAAAATATAATAATTAGAGTGTTCCATGAATTACATAATATTTGTTTGGTATACATATGACAACCTGATTCCTCGAGAACTATCACAATAAAGAGATAGTTCCAGTGAGAACAGTAGCAATCACTCGTAAGTTACTTTAGAGTTGAGTGGTCTAAAAGCAATAGAAGACCGGACAGTGCGCAATTGCACACTTCTGAATATTATGGCGAGGACTTTGCTAAAACTATAAATTTGTCATTCCATTATATTTGGTTGAACATTCACCCCAAACACGCTGTCTTCCCAACGATAATGCTACTCAAATAATATAATGGGAAAAGAGGCAGAAGTTCAAAATGTCCCCGGAAAGTACATCTTCACTTATTTTCGACTGATCTCCTTACTTTCAAGTTCTCGAAATTTTGAAGTCATAACTGATCAAGACCATCAAATGTTCTTCTATATATCAACTCTTCAGGCGGAAGGCCTGATGAAAAATGTTCAACTCCTTATACAGGGTGAGTCAGAAGTACTTCGACAAACTTCAGGAGGTGATTCCTTACAATATTCTAATATGAATTGTCCGAATAAATATATGTCCGGAAACGCTTCGTTTCCAAGATACAGTGTGTTAAAGTTTTATTTTTATTTTCGTAATTTTCAAATAACTCTCGAAATACTGAACTCAATTAGACGAAAATTGGTATTGAGATGTTTTTTGAGGTGTCAAATTCGAACTTGATGTTATCATTGCTCTTACTCGTAGGGGGCGCCACCTACACATCTTTTTCTTTTTTTGAAGATTCATAACTTTCTTGAGCGTACTCCTAGCACATTTTTCAGTGGAAAAATCAATTCCTTTCTCATATCCACGTAAAGAAGCTACCCCTGTTACAAGTCGCTATAAGCAACCGTTTTCTAGATATCTGGACTTGAAAATTTCAAGATCGCGATTATATGATAATCGATGCGTGTTGAAGATATTACCATCATTTTGCATTTTCCACAACAATGCTTAGGAAATTAATTTGACTTTTAAGTGAGTAGTTTTGGTTTTTTGTAGAAAGCTATTCTATTTATTTTTATTCGTTTGAAATAGTTTTTTTTTGTATCAAGAGTGTAAAATCTTTATTTGTTTATTATAATATTTGCAAGAAATATCAACATTTTATCTCAGGAAATTTTGAATATGTAGAATAAAATATAATAAAGAACAACTGAATTGTTTTCAAATAAATTGTTCAAATTGTCCACCTTCAGCGAAGATACTGGCATTCAGTCTTCTAATCATTGAATCTCGTACCCGCTCAAAAATTATTGGTGTGTTTCTAATTGTTTCACAGGCGTCTACTATTCGATTTTTCAGATCTTCCCCGTTCGCTACTGGAGTTTAATAAACTAGTGACTTCAAATGTCCCCAAAAATAAAAATCTAGCGGATTTAGATCTGGGGACATTGGTGCCCACGCCTGGTTAGGTTAGGGTCCATCGATTTGGATAGACATGTCGAATTTACATATTCAACATGAGATTTTCAAGTAGTCGAAGATGTTATTTACAAACTGATTTTTAAAGATTTCATTTGTGATGTGCACCGATATTTTCCTGTTTGCAACCTCGAGTTAGTAAGTTTTTTATAGTTCATAAAAAAGAGCATTGCTACAATGTGATTTTGTTCTTTCCAGATGTCTTGATAATGAAATAAAGTATTTCGAAAGCTCGACAATTTAACAAAGAGTCTTCTTTACATGGCCATTTCCTATTGACTGCAACCTCAAAGGAAAACATAAAATTGGTTTTTTGTGTTTCCTAAACTCAGTTTTTTTCAACTAGTCCAGTCAAGAGACTACCCTCTTCTATATATATATATTATATATATATATATATATATATATATATATATATAGTGAAAAGTAGTCGTTGCTGACTAGTTAGGTGTAAACAAATTGATTATTGGGGTATGCAGCAAAAGAAAAAGTGTACTCTTTAAAGTTTGTCCAAGCTTTCGGAATGTTTTATTTCCATCTTCAGGGATAATCTTTGTTGAGATTAGTTTCTATGTTGTTTATGAATGTTCTTCATGTACAGTACGGTGAAATATAAGTTATGACTTTGAAGTTGGCAACTCATGTTTTAAATCGTCAACTGATTATACACATTAAAATTCAAAATTCATTGAACAGTTACTAATTAAAATATAAATTCTGAAACATGTGTGCCTTGAGAAAGTACAATAGGTTATAAATCTATATATATATATATATATATATATATATATATCAATCCACATAACTTCATATTTGAGGCCTTATTTACTATATTTCATCAATTCATTCAGTTCCAACTATAATAAAAAATAAAATAAACTGAATAATTGCACATCATCTATTTCCTCTAAAATTTTCAAAGTACCGTCAATTATTGTTCACTGTAAGAGGGATGCTGGAGGTTCATTATTTTCTAGCGAATAATTTTTTGTTGTTTTTTTTTCTCTTTCATTAGGGATTGGGGTGTGATTGTTTGAGTTTTATATCTGCTTCAATAGTTTTATTTTTTTCAAAGTTCCTGTATTTTCTCCAATTCAAGAAAGCTTCGAGCAATACTGATATTGTGAATAGGATGGAAGTTGCACCTAAGATACCAAAGGAGCCTGCAGCCTGTACCCTTCCAACAAGGCCAGGAAAAATAGCTGAGTTAGGCCTTCCTTTGAACAGGATATAGCCTTATATTATAGATAAAACAGAGTTCCATATGAGGAAAATAGTATCTCCGTGAGTATCAAAATATGAAAAATTGATATCTTTGATACTACTCATTCGGCCTACTTATACCACTAATTCGTTCATTTGTGGAAGTAAGGTTCAGATGAGGTGCGGTTAACTTTCAATAATGTCACTTTTACTTGAGGATACTTGTTTTTATTGTTCAATGTCTACCCACATCCTCTTACAATTTCCTTATTATTGAATTTCTCATATATTTTCAGTTGTATTCCCAATATTTGATTATCTACCTCTTCCTTATGACTGAAATTATCAATTATATAAATACATGTTCAAAGGTTTTTCTGTTTTTACTCGTTATAGGGTAAAATACGACTCCCATGGACAATTTCTTTTTCGCTTTCCTTGGAGGACCACTCCAGAGTTTCGAAGTCCACCTCACTGACTTATTATTTCATAGAGTCCGAATCATTAAAGGGGTAAATATTTTCACCTTATCCCCTGGTTTGAGGTCTAACTGACGGTGTCTTCCATCATATCTGACTTTGTGTTTTGATTGCCTCTCCTTTAAATTATTGACCGCTGCATTCCTGATTGCCAGGGCTTTCCCTCTCATTTCGTTTGTTTCTAACGTTCTGAGTTCTGGGTTCCATCAGATTGGCTTGCGTTGGCGGAAGAGGTTCCTGTCCGTACACTGACATGAATGGAGATAATTTTGTTGTGGCTTGTTTTGCCGTATTATAAGTAAATGTTATGTGAGGCAGGTAATGTTTCATAACAATAAAGCCACTCACCTTTTAAGTCAACCCTTCTTTCTCAATTGTAATATTTCCGAAATCATTGAAAATTGGTGAAGTGGTTCCAGTTGATAAAAAACACGATGAAAAGAATATGGAAAACTGTAGGCCAGTCACGACTTCTCCAGCATTCTTGAAAATCTTGGAGTATGCACAAATGGGATTTATAACCAGACACAATATTATCACAGAAAAGCAGCATGGCTTCTGTCGTAACCGATCAACTAATTCGGCAGCGATTTATTTTGTTGAGGTACTTGTGGAATATCTGGAGGCTGGAGAGTGTCCTGTTGACATATTTTGGGATCTCAGCAGAGCATGCGACTGCGTCAATCATATCCTTCTAATGTCCAAATTATATTCTGTATCATGGAGGGTTCCTTATGATTGGGCTCTCTCATTTTCACAGAATAGGCCACAATATGTATCAAGAGAGCACTTGCTGCAGATATAACTCCAAACTCTTCAATACTACCATGGGTGTGCCACAAGGGTCCGTACTGAACCTTGTACTGTTTTTATATTATATACCAATGAATTGGAAATCTTCCTAAGTCCGTTATATCTAACTTTGTAGGCGGAAGACACGTCTCTGATAGTTTCTGCTAAAGACGATAATTTACTGGTTGCCAAATGTGAAAACACCCTTTAGACAGTCATTGATTGGTGTGGGACAATCGCCAGAAACAATGTTCAACTGTGCAATTCAGAATCAAGGATGATAAAACTCAGAATGCAAGTGAAACCAAGTTCTTAGGTATCAGCATCAATGCTCGCCTCAACTGAAAAAAAAATACTGCTCCGACTTGATAGGCATAGTTAATTCAATTTATCTTGTTGGAAATATCAGAGACATTCTAACAGAACATCAACTCCTTGCCCTGTATCATACTCAAGTGGTGTCCAGGTTGAGATATAATATATGTCTGTGAAGTAACTCTACGGCAGTACCTGACATATTTATAGCACAAAAACGTAGTGTAAAGGTAATAGTTAGAGCACCTAGAAAATTTTCTTGTAAAACACTATTAAAAAAATTCAAAATTCTGACCCTTGTCTCTCTATATATATTCGAATTGGCTGTGTATGTATTCAGAAATGAGCAAAAATTCATGTTCACGGAATGAACACACGTCCAAAACATGATTTTCACATTCCTCACCGTAAATATAGGATTTCATCAGATGTGCCATATAACACATGTTACAAATTATACTAAATTTTCCCGAATTCTCAAAATATATTTGATAGTCAACTATTACTACAACCTTGTTGAATTCCCCAACTCTCAGACAAATATGTTTTTAAACTATGTATATTTTAACCTGTTTTTTACACGCTTTATATTAGCTTCACTTGTTGTGTTTGTTTGTAACCGACTCCTTTGGACTTGATTTTCGTTCACCTCCAGACGTTCGAATGATTTGAAATTTGGCAAGTATACAAAATTCCGGTGACAATGCATTAAGAAATTTTTGTGTGGAAAAAAAAACAAAATGGCGTCTCCCACATGACGGACGAGTTTTGTGATTATGTCTGATTCGCTTCAAAATTGGTATTTGGGGAATTTCGTGGTAGGAGATTCTTTTTGTCAAAATTGAAAAATTTATGATGGTGGCTCCAAAATGTTGTACGAGTTTTGCGATTATGGTCCGATTCTATTGAAAATTGGTATGTGGGGGTTTTTGGAGTCAAATATCATAATTCTTTCGAGAAAATTGAAAAATTCAAGATAGCGGCTCACTGTTTATATTGACAACGTTAACATCTGTGAATGACTTCTAAAATTGAGATTTGACTATTAATACAGCTGTACACATTAATGATTTGGAAAATAATTATAGTTACTGATAGTAATCACGGAATTAATAGTAGATAGTTTTAAAAAATAAAAAAACGCCTTTATAAATAAACCAAACCAAAAAGTTGAAAAAACTAAAGAACACGCTTTTTATAAAAAACCGAACTAGAAAATGAATGAAAAATAGTTTAAAAAAACGAAAAAACACGCTTTAATAGAAAACCAAACTGAAAAAATAGAAAATAAATTTTAATAAATTTGAATTATGAATAGTGTAAAGAAATTTAATCAATATAAATTAATAATGATGTAAATGAGAAAAAAAAATATTCTTTTTAAGATTCAGATTGAGTACCCCACGCTTCTTATTGAATAAAATTAATTCATTTCTTATTTACATTATTATTAATTTATATTTATTGAAATTTTGTACACTATTCCTAATTCAAATTTATTTAAATTTATTTTATATATTTTTAGTTTGGTTTTTTATAAAAGCGTGTTTTTTCGTTTTTTTAAACTATTATTTATTTATTTTTTAGTTCGGTTTTTTATAAAAAGCGTGTTTTTTAGTTTATTTAAACTATTATTTATTTGAATTTTTTTTTACTTTGTAGGAGTTAAATTGTCACGATTTTTATATCGTTCTAGGAATGATATCCAATATGCTTTGTAGCACAAACACACAAATACACACCATACCAGTTTTTTTGCTCACCGCAAACTGGAAAACAATTACAATAATGTTGCGAATAGGAGCAGCCATCAAAACGAGAAAAATCTTGGAA
This sequence comes from Gonioctena quinquepunctata, assembly GCA_018342105.1. Taxonomy (NCBI): domain Eukaryota; kingdom Metazoa; phylum Arthropoda; class Insecta; order Coleoptera; family Chrysomelidae; genus Gonioctena; species Gonioctena quinquepunctata. Next base: position 62,316 of record JAFIRS010002298.1, on the reverse strand, counting down.
CCCAATTAGGCGATGGACGTCCGGAAAAAAGTTCCAGCAGTTCACAGAGCAAACACGATTCATAATGATATAGTGGGTATCAATCCCATTTTATTTGTCACAGCTCCTACAACAGTGAATTATAAGGCTAGGAAAATCAAGGAATGTGGATTTCCCAACACAGTGAAGAACTGGTCCATAAGGGTGAACTCTAGAAAAGAAGTATCTGGATTTGAGAACGATTTTTGGCTTAATTTTGATCGAAATTGATATATTGATCGTTACTCATAAACGGCTATTAAATTAGAAAACCAAAACTTTATTGGACTCCGTTGTTTCCATTCTACGTGGAAAATTCAGTTTGGGAATAGAAAACACTCTTTGTGATCAGTTGATTCAGTAACAAATGATGATCTCCACATTTAGAAGAGTTTGTTTGATTTCCATATATAAATTTTCACACAAATAGGGAGATATAATTTTTGCAAAATAATTCTAATGATTTCAGTGTTAGGAAAAAACTTTTCTCTTTATAGTTGAGTTTTATAATGATAATCGTTTAACGTTTCGATAAATATTGAAAGAAACTTAGTTTTTATTATTTTTCACGTAATTTTATTACGGTTCATTGAATATAAATGAACATTGTAATCAAAACATTTATTCGAAATCATAATATAGTTCAAATACACCCAATGAAAATACTTTTGTTAGATATTTGGTTTTCAATTAATTTACATCGTTGTTTCGAAGTCCTGATGTATTTTCGGTAAGATTCATCGTCAAGGCTCCAGAAAAACCGAATATTCGTATTTTTAATTTTTCAGCATACTTCGAGTTCTGAGATAAGAACATGCGTATACGAAATCGAATCTCATAAAATTTCACCCACATCCCACGCACTTATTTCGAAAGATACGTAATAGCGGGTGATAACTTGATGCTGAGGTGAATTGAGTAAATTCGAAATGGGCTGATTGGGTGAGTCAGCAAAGTAAAAGTCTTTCTAGTGAAATATCAGATATTTTTTCAACTAAAAATGAAACATTTTCATATTGGTCAAAAAGATGTCTGTCAAATATTGATGAAAATTCTATTTTATATGCTGAGAAATTCTATCTGCGCCATTACAAAATTGAATGAATATCTTGAAGAAAATGGAATGATCGTCCATTCGTGAACCTGTCTGCGGACCATAATCGACGTGATCTCATCAAAATGTTTGCTCAAACAATGAAGTTTGTTGAAGATTATGAAATGTACCGGGGGATTGGATGTTACGACCGCCTATCTCCAAGACGATGTTACATTGCTAATAAGTTACATTAGAAGTTACGGATAGGAAATCCTTTGTTTGCTCTGTTTTGTTCGTTTTCTGAAGAACTGTTCGTGTTTTATCTAAGTAGAAAAGTGAATAGGATGAAATATTGAGGAATAATATATGAAATCCATCCTGAAAAAAAATACATTAATCAACATCGTTATATTTTAGCTCGATAAATGAGTAATCGTTTCATTCATAAAAAACAATGCTGAGATCAGAACTGAAGGAGAAATAGTTATATATTTTTGAATCACATTATATACCATTATAAAATTGTAATTGTCTGTTTGTTTGTTCATGAATCGCGCAAAAACTACTTGGACGATTTGGATGAAACTTCGTAAGGGTATGATAAGACTAAAAAACTGGTATGTATTTCATTTTGCTACGATGACGGGAACCGGAGATATAACAATTAAACCACATTTTGCGGGTACCAGCTATACATATGTAATGTCCTGACTGACTGTCCCACTGACCGACAATCAACGCCCAGTCCAAACCACTGCAACTGAAGAACTGAAAATTTGACAGCTTATCTCTTTGATGACATAGATAACCACTATATTCTATTCCTAAAGGGATGAAAAGTGGGGGGAAGTACAAGTACCGTTAGTGTTTGAAGTTAGAGTCTTGGAAATTTGGTATTTGGGATCAAAGAGTACAAATGACAGTGTTTTTGAGAATTCAATACTGAAGGGGTTGAAAGTTCGTTTAAGAATATGATTAGTTTTCAAGTTGCGGTCATAGAAGTTGCTGTCTTTGTTGCGAATAAAAACATACGTTTCTCAGTTTTTTTTTTTAATTAAACCTCTAGAACCGTGAAATGGGGGGCTGAATGGGGATTGGAAGTTTGTATGAGGGTTCCGTCAAATTTCCAAGTAGAGGCCATAAACATTGACATTTGAAAAAAACGGTTTCATTTTCAGAAATTCTAAGGGTTGAAAGGGAAGAAAGTTTGTATGAGGTTCCGTTAGTTTCCAATTTAGGGTCATAATAATAGGCATTTGAGGTTATTGTCACGAATAAGGAAATATGTTTTTCACTGTGTTCAGAAATTGAACTCCTGAAGCGGTGAAATGGGGGATGGAAATTTTTATGGGGTATCCGTTAGTTTTCAAGTGAGGGGCATGGAAATTGATGTTTTGGCTGAATGTTACAGATGAATAGTTCGTGTTCAACCTTATCTGAAAATTCCGTCCATGAAGGAGTGGAAAGCGGTTAATGAATTTTTGAGAGTCGTCACAAAGTATTACTCCCGCTGTCAAATCGATTATGCAAGCAAAACGAGATGAAGGAATATTCCATCCCTAAAGGTGTGAAAGAGGGGGGTGAAAGACGTATTATCGTTAGTTTTGAAGCAAGAGTCACGGAAATTGATATTTGGGCTTTTTTTCTCAATTAACCAGCACATATGTTGGGGTTCTTGAAAATTCCACCTTAAAAAGTTTGAAATGGGGGTTGAAAGTTTGTATAGGAGGGCCATTAGTTTTTGAGTTGAGGTCATGAAAAATGACGTTCAAAGACATTGTTATGAATAAAGAAATATATGTTTTGGTGTTTTTGAAAATTCAACCCCTAATGGGGTGAAATTGAAAGCTCAATGGAGATTGGAAATTTTTATAGGGATTCTGTTAGGTTTCAAGTTAGGGTCAGAAAAATTGGTATTTGACGCCTCCGTTACAAATAAGGTAAAATATTTTTTGGTGGTTTTAGAAATCCAATCCCTGAAGGGGTGAAATGGGGTGTGAAAATTTGTATGGGGGCTACGTTAATTTTTGAATTAGGGTCATAAAAATTGGTATTTGAAGTTCTTGTGGGGGTGTAAGTTCGTTTGAGGTTTCCGTTCGTTTTGATATTCGTACCGTATGCGTTTCTATGCCATTCATCTGATTGCGATTGAACTTTGGTGAGTGTGCGTACGCCCGCCCACCCACGAATTCATTCTGAATCAGTACAACCATTTCACAATAGATGGGCACGAGTTGTTTTAACAAATGAGTGTATTACATATAGTTTAGTGGCAGTTCGTGTGTTCTCGTGACATTTCATGTGTGATATAACAAGTAATGTTGATTGTAAAAAGTGTATTCGTAAAAGTCGTCTCAGAGCATTATTTTTACTGTCAACAATCACTTATGCTACACAAACGACAAGCGATTGGTCGATCTATCAATCAAATCAAATCAAATCGAATCAAAATATACTTCATTGTCCGAAGAATGGATTCTTATTGACAAAGCATTTATAAATATAAAACTACAAAACTGGTATGCGTATGAGTGTTGACAAAAACTCAAATCGTCAGGTACATCATAAAAACTAGTACATCATAAAACATCTAGACATCAAAACATAACTTTATCACGTCATAAGTGTAAAATATAGATATAGATATTAGAGTCCTGAAATATAGCATGCCATAGAAATAGAAGTAAAGTAGAATACGATACATATAGCTTAATATACAAGTGAACAATTAAAATGGTTGAATCAAATCAATATCTTGAACAACCAACATATTTCTGTCCGAGGGAGAAATAATTTTTATAGACATAGTCATTATAGTAACTAATAGAAAAACATACAAACATAAAATATAATACTAGATTTTTAAGATGTGTAGCATGGAAGGGATTGATGCTAAAATAGCCACAATAATGAAAAAGTGATTGGTAAACAACAATAAATATGTTTAAATTTATAGTAAAAATAGTTACAATTAGACAAAAGTGAAGAAAACAAAAATCAATGAACATATGAATGTATGAGATTAAGCTAAGTTCGAACAATTCCAATCTGTGTCAAGATACTCTTGAACACTGTAGTATGGTTCTTTGATGAGAAGTCTTTTCACAGATCTCCTGAATAGAATAGGAGAGACAATATTTCTGGTGGTAGCCGGAAGATGATTATATAATATCAGAGCATTATAAATGAGTGACTTTTTTGTTAAAGTCGATGAAGGAATGGGAAGTCTGAGATTGTTATTTTGGCGGGTAGAACTAACAACCGTATCATATGACGATTTGTTGCTGTGGACTAAACATACAGTCTCAAGAATAAATGGTGTTGAAAGGGTAATGATTTTGAGTTCCAAGAAAAGAGGTTTACATGAAACTCTAGGTCCAACATTGAGTAGGTATCGAACGGCCCGTTTCTGTAGGATGAAGATAGAATGGAAATTGTGATCATTGCAGATTCCCCAGAAGGGTAATCCGTATCTAATGTGAGACTCAATCAATGCATGGTATACTACCTTTGCAGTGGCCGCACCAACTTCATTAGACACTACCCGCACGGCATAACAACCAGAGGCTAATTTAGTTCTCAATGTTTTCACATGACTTTCAAAATTCAGTTTATCATCTAACTGAATACCAAGAAACTTGGTATTATTTTTTTGTTCAATGAACATGTCAGTACCCATTTGAATCTCTGGTAGATTACACTTGATCGATAAGAGGCTGGTTTTATTTATGTTAAACAGAAGCAAATTTGAGTCACACCACCCCTTCACAGCTGAAATATCCTTGATAATTTTTGTGTGCAGGTTCTTCACTTCAATATCGTGCCAGAGGATCGTTGTGTCGTCCGCAAAAATAGTAAATTTCGTCAATCTTCAGATTAGCTATATCATTGAAATAAAGTAAAAACAGGACAGAGCCCTGTGGTACGCCATGACTAACCGAACCAGTATCAGACAACGTATCAGTTCTCACAATTTGGGTGAGATTCCATCCAACTGAGGCTTAGATTTCTGAACCCATAGCGTTGGAGTTTGCGCAACAGGATTTCGTGATTTACACAATCAAAAGCTTCTGAAAGGTCACAAAATACTGCCGCGCAAACTTCCTTCTGATTCAGTTTGCAATACAGTTCTCTCAGGAAAGAGAAGACAGCATCACCTGTGCTTTTACGGGGCTGGAAGCCAAATTGCTGAGGATTGAGAATGTTATGCACTTTGATGAAATCCATTAATCTAGTTTTGACTAGCTTTTCTATAATTTTTCCCAGGGTCGGAATGAGAGAAATCGGTCGAAAATTTGAGGGGTCAGTTGTATTTTAACCTTTATGAAGGGGAATCACAAGACATCCTTTAAGAAAGTTCGGGTAGAGTCCATTTGCGAAAGAGTCATTAATGAGCTGGACCAACAATTCGAGAGCGAAGATGGGCATGTTTTCAAGTACATTTATTGAAATATTATCAATTCCGCAGGAGGATTCATTTTTCACTTGTTTTATTGTATCCATGAGCTCCGTCAGATTCGTTGGATACAATACAAATGGGTCTGTGATATGCACGGAAGAATATCTGGCCAATAGGGCAGCAATATTAGGACAGAAAACCAAAGAAAAGCCCGAAATAATCAGGCAAAGGAAAAAACAACAGAAAGCGCCGAGACAAACAGCACAGCCGGTGCAAAACAATAACCAGAACGTAATTCCGCCAATCATATTAGATGGGAAGCACATTATTGAAGAGAAAACGCAAAAGGTAAAACGCTGATCCGTACGGAGTGTGTGGAAGATCTTGAAAAAACCAAAGAATTCATAAAAAGCAAGAATGTAGGCTTTTACAGTTTTACACAAAAAGCTGATAAACAGCACGCATTCGTGCTCAAAGGATTAGACAATGACCCACCAACAGCCAAAATAACCAAGTGGCTAGAGGAGGAACATTCATTAGAAATTAAAAATGTATATAAAATGAGGAAAACGGCAAGGCCACTATACCTCGTAATCACCAGCGGAGAAACAACAATAACAACTCTAAAAAACAGATGCAAAACATTGAATAATATCAGCATTGAATGGGAACTTAGGAAAATGGACACCACCCTGATGCAATGTAGAAGGTGCCAGGGCTAGGGACATGCAGCCCTCAACTGCAATCTGAAGCCCAAGTGCCTCAAATGTGCAAAAGAGCACCTTACCGCTACCTGCAAGAGAAGCCCGGATGTTCCAGCGACATGCGCAAACTGTTCGCTGAACCATCCAGCGAATTACAAAAAATGTGAAGCATACTTGAAAAAGCTAGCAAAGAAAGAAGCCCAAAGCCCTCCACAACACAGAGAAGGTGTAGGGATACAAGGACACCCAAGAACAAATGAAAATCCAAAAGCGCATGCCCACCCGTCGGGAGGCCAGGGTGGGAGCGCAACTCCGTGGCAAAGATACCCGAGAAGACACGATGAGCCAAGAGAAGCGGAATTTGGCCCCCCACCGCAGACCCTGGCCGAAAAGGACACGCAGAAAGAGTTGATCAATCTATTGACAAATCAGACATCAATTATAACACAAATACAGAACACCTTAACGGTGCATACTCAAATCATACAACAGCTTGTCGTGATGCTGAAGGCGATAGCCCCTAGGGACGTGTGGGGAGGGTGGCAAATGCCGCCCTTCTCCCGCCCGGCCCGGAGGGGATGTCGCCGGGGGCAGGAATGACAGACTGAACACACAAACAGACTCAAATAGAACTATCGACACAAAATAAAACTCAAAGAAACCCAAAAATGTAATACACAAATAGAACTAGATTCAAAACGCACAAAAACCACACACGCAAAACTATACTCAAAACAACCAACTCAAAACAACTGACTCAAAACTAAAACTCATTCAAAGACAACTCAAAAATACTCAAAAAATTTGAAACTCAAAACTCACTCAAGTAACACGCATCCAACCCCTTCACCAGGTTTTTGTAAATTTTCCTGGAAAACTACTACAAAAACAAATTACTCAAACAACGAAATACAAAACGAAAGTCACTTCAAACTTTGGCATAAACATTATGTAGGAGGCCGGAACAAACACACAAATTAACTCGATCTTACTAGAATTTAAGCTCTGTATATATTATAACTTGTATATATCATATAATTATAGTTCCTAGGTTAAGACGTGGATTGTAACTTGACAATATTTTATAATAAATACTATTGGATTGGTCTGTGATATGGATATCACTCATATAGAGGAGAGGATCTGGTGCCGCATCAATATTTTCCGTCAGTCTTTCAGAGATGGTGCAATAAAATTCATTGAGAATGTTAGGATCCAAGGTAATACTGTTTGATCCCAGATTTTTACCGCGAAGATCATTTATAATACGCCATGTTTCCTTGGATTTGTTGTTACTAGCTGAGATTCGGTTATGATAATACATTCTTTTTGCAGCCTTAATGACATCTACGCCTCAAGCTCTCTAGAAAAAAGCATTACGAACTTCAGAAACAGACGAGAAACAGGAAGCAAGACTGGAATCTGATCGAGTACGCACTGCCAAAGCCCGTCTGTCCAAAACGGTCGAGCAATGGAAAGCAACACAGAGAACCGGTCGAGTATGCATTGCTCGATCCAAAAGAATAATGCACGCTGATTCAAATGTTGCTTCATTGCATCACAATTTTAATTATTATAAGTCTCAATCTCAGTGTAGTTATTGGAAAAATGGATGAATTAGGGCTGATTTTTTCATTCAATCTGCACTCATATGAATTATTTTCAATCAACTTACGTTGAGGAACAAGAAGAGAAATATTTACGTGGTGCCATATTTATCAAAATAATATTTTGCATAGATTGAAAAAATTTATAAAAAAATATAATCGTCTCAAAATCCACATGGGCGAAGCCGTAGCCATAAGCTGGTATAATAATAATATAAAATGAAAAGTAGTTCATATAACTGAAACATATATTTGTATGTGGATCCAACAGATTGGTCATGAGAGCTCCTCAGAGAGCTTGTTTTTGTTATCAATCTATAGTAAGTTGTGGAGTGATCAATTATTCTCTACAATCGAATGTCCATACTCCACGTGAATCTTTCAGTTCGAGATACAGTTCAATGGGGCTGTTACAAAAATTTCAAATGAGCGGAAATTAAAAATAGAGTTTGTATTCCTAATGTCAATCAGTCAATGAAAAAGTGTGTGGTTTGCTAAACATTTGCTTTTGGGAACCTGATTGAAAATCGAGAATTGGTTTCGAATTTGTTATTCTAATATTATTTGTTACAGTATTGACAATTCGATTGAATCTGAAAACAGCCTCTCTGATGTCCATTAATAATAAGGTGAAAACGTTCATTTTTTGTTATCAAAACTGTAAACTTAAAGTTTGTCTTACTAATATATGCACATCAGATTTCGATTTAATCACTATTACAGAGACTTGGGTAAATTCATTGGTTGATGATAGCGAACTAATAGATAATAGATACACATTGTTTCGAAAAGACAGAAATTTGATTTATACAGGTAAAAAAAAATAATTTTAAGTGCGAATTATTACCCATATTCTGGAAATATTAACACAAGGTCAGGAGTACCACAAGGATCCAATTTGGGACCACTTCTTTTCCTATGTTTGATAATTTCATTGCCAGATGCCATTCAGTTTTCAGAGTGCTATTTGTTTGCTGATGATTTGAAAATATTGAAGAGAATTCAAAATATTCCTAATTGTGAAAGTTTGCAGAAAGATTTCGATAATATATGACGTTGGTCAGAAGAAAACAAACTTCCTTTTAATACTGGTGAATATTTTACAGTTACATTCACCAGGAAAAAAATTATTACAAATTACACCTATGAGTTGGGCAGAACTCCATTACCTGTTAAAAAAAATGTGAAGGATTTAGGAATAATTTTTGATAAAGAGTTCAAATTTGATCTTCATATTAATAGCGTGGTGACAAAAGCATGTATCATGTTAGGATTTGTTATTAGGAATTCCTGCCAATTCAACAATCATAAAACATTGCAAATTATCTATAATTCATTCGTAAGGAGCATCTTGGAATATTGCGCAATAATATGGTCTCCATTTTATAGCTGTTATAAGGAAGAGGTCGAGAAAGTGCAAAAACATTTTTAAGATATTTGTATTACAAAAAACACAGAGAATACATTTTCAACATTCCTTACATAAAATTATCAACGGAATTTCAATCCATATAGTTGGAAGAGAGAAGATAAATATCATCGGCAATTTTCATCCATAAACTCATACATGGAACAGCGATATGTCCCTCAATATTGAATAAAATACATGAACCAACCCTACAATATAACAATAGAAATTTTCCACTTTCCACGATACCAAGACCGAAGACCAATCTGGGTATGAATGTACCAGTCTATAGAATATGCCAGATAATGAATAAACTGGAATATGATATATTCGAGGAAACACACGGTAGGTACAAAACACTACTATTTTCGCACTAACATAGGTTGTATAAATAATGCTGTAGTAAGTAATGAAATTCATCAATTTGTTGCTAGTATTACTGTTGTGGTCGTTATTATAATTATTATAATTATTATTTGTTAGTAAAAATATAAGTTATGAATTATTAGGGTGATGTCTACAATATAAGGGAACCATAAATGTTTGTAATCGATCATTATAATTATAATCTTGTAGATTACACAATAAATTGAATAAATAAACTTGTTCATCAGTTCAGGATAGGTCATGCAGGCAATAACTAAGCATGCGAAGATCAATTGTATGATCTCTACTATATATTTTCTGCTGGGGCAAATCCGGCATGCCTGCATTGGATTGGTTGGTTAATAGTATCTGCTTCACGGACATCTTCTAATTTTCATTTTTATTTCTGATACCTGGATATATGAATTACTGCTTCTTTTGGAGGCAGGCTTCTGCTAGTTTCCGGAGGTTTCTCCAAATGAACCTCTTATGGATGCAGAAGATCCAACTTTTGTTGACCAGGGGCCTCTGTTGAAAAGCTTCCAGTCTTTTTTGTTGTTCCTTTTTCTCCCTCTTCCTTGCAACATGACAAAGGTTGAATTTTTTCACTTCTGTCCACCCTCTGGGCTTGTCTGACTGCTGAGGTCCGTCGATATTCCTCGGCTTCACTTAAAGGGTTCTGAGGGGGGTTAGGTTCTGACGAAACGACGTGTTGTGTGAGAAAAGCGTGTGGCTCGATGGAGAAATTCGTCATTGGTTGATGAATTACAGTAAGTTGAAGAAAGACTGATTATAGTTCAGTATTGAAATAACAATTTCCTTCTTGACTTTGTTGTGAATGGAAATTTTCTTATTCACAGTGTGTTGGATGAATAAAACTGAAAGACTTGAAAAAATTGATTTATCTGTTACTTTGTGGAGAAGGAACTGTGAATTAATGATAGTTGTAATCCAAATAATTTTCATTATCTTGTCGAAAACAAAAATAACCAGAAAGAAATAAGTGAATTATAGTTATTATAACAATTTCTTTTGTTGAAAATAGAAAAATTCTGATGAAATATCATCACTGATTATAGTAAGGAGAGAAACAAACAGAATTTAAAAAATTACAGTACTCTGCAAAAGGGAAACTAAAAATAAATTACAGTTGGGAAATATTTGAAAATCATATTGTATTAACCAGTTCTAGTGATAATGGTATGTATTGTTATGTTGGGAAAAGTTGCAAAGTGATTAAACTTATAATTATCATTATTATTATTAGTTATTTATATTATTATTGTTACCGTTATGTTATTCTACAATTTTCTTTACCCTTTTACTACTTATACTATGCTTTGGTCGATACATATGTAAAAAGAGAACATTCCTGAAGCAGATCTGATATCAAAATTCTATGTCCAACGATATATCTGACAACAATCCACGATTGAACCATATCAAAATTGAAATTTATGGAAAATATTGAATCAAAGCAAGATCAAAGTATAGATAAGTTTTGAACATCCTGTATGACAATTCACATGAACAGAAAACCCACCAATGGGATTCGAAAGAGTTTGTGTGGAAAAAGTATTGATATAGAATAAAATGTAAGGGCAGAAATTAAAAAATCATAATTTTATATGAATCTGTAAATAGTATGTAAGAGTTAGAATTAGAACAGCAAATAATTTGGTAGGAGGTGATACAAACTCGGAAATCAGTGAAAAAATAAAAATTGGTGAGTGTTACTATGGAACGAGATAACAAGTTCTGAGGAGATTGGAAAAAAAGTTCAAAAAGTGAAGCCACGGACAAAATTGTAAAAGAAGCTTTTACACATAATATCAGAAAACCTGCTATTAAATTCCCGAACGAGGAACATTTCTTGAAAGGCTGAACGGAAGAAATACATAGTAAATGGAAATTCCACCTACCTTGTCTGGAGGATAAATATTGGAAGGAGTGCATGGAGCTGTCAGTGAGATCCCTGAAATACGTCCACGGGACTGGAAACGTCAACAGAAACGCAGCTACAAGGTATTCAATAACTGAACTCACCTAAGTGCAACTTTTCACATAAAACCAAGAACTGGTTATTTTGTTTTGGGCTGAACAATCATAAATTCCATACCCAAAAGACGGATAATAAATTCAAACTTTCTTCATCAATTTTTGATTATCACAAACTTTGAAACTGCACTATTTCATGTCATTGTTTTGTTAGTATAAGGTAGCTATCGCAGAGTAGGGTGTATTTAGTTTAGATTTGAATAAAAACCAACCAATTGGATTATTCTCTGCAAACCTGTGTTTATTTTTCAATTTCTAACTTTACTTTTCTCCACTGAACAGTTTTCATTATCGCTAGTGCCATAGTCGGCAACACCGATTACAGGAACCTGCTACTGATAAAAGAGTGATACATGTTCATAGGCGTACCTGACCGAGCTGGGATAAGGTAAAAAAGGTTAAAAAAGAGACAAAGCTAACATAACATAGCCGGTATTTTTTTATTTTCTTATGATAGGGTTTCAGAAATATAATCTATGAAATAAATTGAAAAAAAATATATGCAAATTAGAAATCATATGAACAACCCATCATAACAATTGTCGCTCAACGCGGGGCAAAATTAACAACAATTGTTATCATCATAACAATTGGCGCCGCAACGCGGGGCAATAACAGTGAAGTGGTGCGAATAAGGCAAAATAGGCAAATAAAGGCAAAAATATTTGTAGGTGAAATAGCAAGAATTGTTATTATCATAACAACTGTCGCAACGCGGAACGAAATAACAAAAGTGCGAAATATTTGTGAGCTGAATTTCCAAAAATAAGAATTAGGAGTAAATCAAAATTGAAAACAAAAATATTTTCAAAGTCAAATAATATTAAACAGGGAAAAAAAAAGTTGACATTTTGGGAATTTTGCATTGACATATTTCTATAAGCGTGGAGAAAATGGATTTGAGAGATGGGAAAAAAGTTGGTTTGGAAGAAGGTGCAGAAGGCAGAGAGAGAGGTTATCAGGAACAAGGAGACAGTAGTATTGTGAAGGGGAGTGGAGAACAAAGTATGAGCGTTTTATTTGACAGTTGGTGTAATAAATTCATGGATTTCATGGACAAAATGACGGATAGAATGATAGAAGGTGTGGAAAAGCGCTCATTTCCGCTCTGGAGGGCTCCATCTGATATTCAGTACTCACCCTTCAAAATCAGGGTTCAGACAATTCTTTAGTGGAATTCGACTCAATAACAAAGAACTTTGCATGGGTGATTTGCTGTCATTTTCACATCGATATTCCACGTATATGCATGAGGAATACTCAATTCATATATTCTTGATATGATGAGTAGAACCACCAAGGATATTCCCTAACTGGCCTTGTGCTACAATTATAAGCACCAATAAAATTTTCCTTTCTGTTCTCACTGGAATGCGACTGTCGAAGCGTATATTTCCATTCCTCGTGCCTGTTGCGGTAGCCTACGACTTTCAATATTTCGAATCTCATGAAAATTTCCAAGGTATATGGAAAGCTACGAAACCAAACACATTCGAGGATTTTCCATCTCCTTATTATTCACTTTGAGGTTGAAAAACGCTTCTCAGTTTCTTGGTGGAATGACTTATTACAAATGGAACGTTCATTAATGAAATAATTTGATATATATTCATGTTTAGTACAATAATCACTGACAATGAGTTTGTTATAGAGATGTGGAAGAAACCTACGAAATCGTAGGCATTATTTATGTGATTTGATATAGGAAAAAAACCCTTCTAGATTTCGGAGAAAATATCATAACTTCACACGTCTGGACTTTATGGCTTCTGGATTATTCAATATATTCATGTTCCTTGACCTCGAAACCACCCTCCGTTCGGAGTCAAATGGAAGGATACACATTATGTAATGTGATATATTTAACCTTTTGATATATATATTTGGAAATCACTGAAAAATTGGATTTCTTCTAGTAATTTAGAAATAATTCAAAGTTTTTTATTTTACATCCTCACACTGAATTTTGTCTCAATTTTTTTTTTATCAATTTTCATCTGACATATACCTTGTGACGATCCCATTTAAAATAATCTGGAGATTTCCAATGAGAATCCTGCCAACGAAACATGAATTTTGCCACAAGCAACTGGAATTTGTAAAAATCCTGACACTTGTATACCGTTTTCAATTACTTTCATAGGATTAAAATTGGAAACAGTAAAAGTATACAAATATCTGTTCAAGTGTTAGGACCACTGTTGATATGCCATTTTTCTGAATGAAAAATAAGTTGAAAAATTAACAGGTTTTTATATTATTCTAATAATTCATGGTGTTCTATTGAAAACCCTTTTATGACACTTTTGGCGAAACCGAAAGTCATTCATTTCAACCTATTTTGACTGAATTTCAAGTATTCCTGAGACGACATAACCAAACATATTGATTTTGCAGAGATACTGTCTGTTTTCGGAATCCTGAACAATGATTCAATTCGAATTGAAGGCAATTATATATAATTTCGAGAATCAGTAGAGTGCGTCTCTGTTCATCTCACATATACTAGACAAATGCAACCGCTGGGACTTTCCGATGACGTCATAGAATTATCGAGATATTTTCAAGAAGCCAGATGATTCTGGAAATTACTTATGTTTTTGAATATATATAAACGGGGATACAGTTTCATTTATTTATGTTATTTGTGTGATCCATTCGAAGTTAGTACAGCACGGTATTTTGAAATATGTTTTCATTTCAGTGTAGGAGTCCATTATTGTGTTATGTTCCCAGAGTGGAATAAGCGGACATTAAATTATTCGAGTATTGTATTGATATAAAGACGGATCCAGTTTCCCAACCATTTTGTTTCGGCACCGATGTTTTGGTTACATTTTTAAGCTTCACATTGTCGAGGAGACATACTTCACATAAAAAACTCTGGACTCTCAATTACCCATCAAATATTAACGGGGCAAAATAAAAAAATATAAAAAAGACTTCTTCAATTTCGTTCTATATCTCTGATAGAATAATGGAATAATGGAAAGTATGAACAGAATGACAGATAGCATAATAGAAAATATGAAAGAAAACACAGATAGCATAATAGAAAGCATGAAAAGAACGGAGGAAAGTTTCGAAGAAAGTACAGGAGAAATATGTAAACGATTTGAAACAAGTTGTGAGAAAATAAATTTCAGGGAGTGGTTATACAAAAAACCACTGGTAGTAACAGTTTATTAGAAGGAAATGATACACAAATACAAAATATAAGAATGAATTTTGATGACAATAATAATGAACTTATGCATAATGTGAACATGAATTTAAAAAAAATTGAGATACAAAAAGGGAAAATAAATAATAAAGTAAAAATAATGAAAATATATGACAGAAACATGGCAAAAATGAATTTTGAGTTACAAAAATAAAAATGATAAAATAATTGTAATAAAAATGAATGACATGTATGACACCGGTTTTTTTTTTTTTAAAAAGGGAAATTAAAAAAAAATATATATACAAATTGAAAATCATATAAACAACCCATCATAACAGTATATTCGGTAATTCAGAATCGCATAGCAGTTTTTGTTCCATACATCTTGGAACTGTCCTATATAGAACGAGATGCCATGAAACGATTGAAGATACATGATAGTATATTTTCCTTCAATTAATGAAAGGAAGCGGGCAAACATAAATACTATAGTATCCACCGTGAGCCACATTTTCTCATTCTTCGTCACATGAAAAATGAGATCCTTACTATCCTCTACAATCGACAATGTGGTAGAGTATTAGGTTAACTTTTTGGTATTGATACAAGGCATTGAAAGTGACTACAATTGCCTGTAAAATATGAAGAAAAGTTAAATTCCCTCTCATGGAAGTTCTATTTGGTTAACTGAAAAAAAGTCAAACTTTGTTGAGACAATGTTTCTCAAGGTGATTGATATGATCATAATAATAAACGCTTTGATTGATAGGTAACGAATTACAGTAATGTTTACAGAAGCGAACATGGGTATGAAGCTATCAGAAGGCAGAGTTAGCTCTAGTTCGACCTCGATTGGAAGTCGAACAAGTGCTTTCTTCCACTCAACCTGTGAATACTTAAACTGAGTGATATGTGGTGACGGTATTGAATTGGATTCATAAGAGGAAGAAATCATATACATATACATACGCAAACATATAAATACATATAAGAATATCGAAGACCTCACAAATGAGATGACATATAACCAAACTAAATAGAAAACAAAAAATATAAAACAACTTTGGAAGAGAACCGGTAAAATCATGAGAATTATTCCTTTTGAGAAAAGGCATTTTTTGAGTTTATATTTGAAACATGCAGCTGAGTATTTTTCAAATCTTTCTGGAATTCTGTTCTAGAGCCGGATAACGTTATATGAGGAATACGATTGAAACTGGGATGTGGTATGCAGAAGTGAATCAAGTCGTGATTTGCATCGATTATTCAAGTGGTGCACGTCCATGCGGAAGGTGATTTTTTCGTAATGGAATGCTGGTTTTTGCGAAGTATTTATTTCGTGATATGATGTGCATGAGTGGAGTATTTTTCTCTTTTCAATACTTAGCCAGCCAAATTCCAATTTTTATGGCCAGTGAGTTACTGCAACGAACAACTTCTCTACCATAAAGGATAATTGAGGATTTGAAGGGATTCAATTTTTCAGATAGCAAAACGATTATTTCTAAATCGGAATTCAGATGCTGATTCGCAACGATTTTATCATGTTCAGGAAATCAGGGGTATAGCTGGGTGTCATATCCATAGAAGTGACATTCGCTGAATTTGATGTCCTACGAAAATCGAGGGTATAAAGTAAGATATGCTTGTGATTTGAAATAAACAGCATCTAAAAATGTCAGAATATTTGGTTGAGCTGATAGTCATTAACTATTACTTATACTTGATAAAAGTATCAGAAAATTTGGTGATGAGGTACGATATAAATTGATGTATATTAGTCTCCAGGCAAATTCCGGAAAGAACAAAGTTTCACTTTTCCCTGTTTTTTCCCCACTGAGCCTTACGGTTATTACGGATTCGTTCTGAGTTTCTGCTCACACGTTGCCCAGTTCATGATGGCAAACATCATATTTTATAGTCTATACGTATGAAAATAATGAGATGAGATATACCTTTCTCTTGGGAATGGAGAGATTGTGGTCACTTGAAAAGTTTATTTGTGTGTTGAATATTCCGGTCATTTATATCAGAAGAGGGAAACAAACGGAGTAATATCTACTGGTGTAATCAATAAATTGACTATACTGAGTATACCTTGATATTTCATACCTAAAATATTTCAATGGTATTGGAACAGATCCTAAGGATATTCGGCTCATACATACTCCCCTTTTTCATACAAAACAGACATATTAGTTTTCCACGATGCCTCTTCTCAAGATTGAGGAACTGATACTGGAAATGATAGAGAGTACAGGTATTGAGTGGATTCATCCGCATCTCAGATTATTCCAATTTTTTTTAAATATCATTGAAATCAGATTCAGGAGATGAACAAGTCTCAATATCTCCAACTTATTCTCGTCAATAATATATTTTTATTTTTTTCTACTTCTGATATTGAGGATATAACACAAATAATTACGGATGGAACGTGAACAGGCGTATCGTTAGTGTAGTATCAACTATCTCTTATGTGTTTCATGTACTCAGTGTTACATGTAAACAACTATTGGAAACACTGGGCAGCCAGGTTGTTGACAATCGACAATATATCATGGTATAGATATTTCTGATGCAAGTCGCAATGAGAACTATTAAAATGTATATTCTTGTAATGTAAATTATTGTAAATATATAAAGTGTAGTGCCCTCCAGTGTATCAATCAGAAGCCCTGAAAACCTCAAATGCTACAGTTGATATATATTGTTTCTCAATTTATTATTATTATTATTATTATTACATATAAGTGAAGGCTGAGGACAGAGTCCTATGTGAGCCTAATAAAAACAAACTAAAGAGATCAACAAGATTATACAGTGCATGCAAGAGAAAAAGAAATATATTTAATATATGCGTAGGAACACTTATGCAAATAAGCAAATGTCTATTTTGTTTTTAAAACTATTCACTGAGTCAGAATTCACAACATCGTTGGGTAATTTATTCCATGTTTCGAAAATACGATTCACTAAAAAATGTTGTCTCTGCCTAGTGGCAAATTTCTCCTTTTTTAATTTGAGATTATGACCACGTACCCGCGAATCATTGTTGAAAACAAAAAGTTCTTTCTGATTAGCATAATTATACTTAGCCATACGAAAGGATATGATGAGGTCCCCACGGAGTCGACGTTGGTCAAAAGCTATCAGTTGTGCCATCCTCAGTCTTTCGGGATAGGTTGGACGCACTTCGCCAAAAGTCATACGCGTGGTGCCACGTTGAACGTTTTCCAACAAATTCTTATCGCGCACCAAAACAGGACACCACACCGGATCATCGTACTCCATAATTGGACAAACGTAGGTTTTGTAGAGTTTTATGGAACTTGAGTATGATAGATGGTAGAACGTTTTGCGGATGAGGTAGATCACTGTGTTGGCGCGCTTGCAGGTGGATATAACATGTTCGGACCAAGTTAGGTCAGTATTAATAGTCACTCCCAGATCGACATGTGAAGACACTATACGTATCTGTTGCCCGTTAATTGTGTACGCGTGGAGTGGATTGCCAATCCTCACACCACCGACTAATCGAGTTGAGGTCTTCTTGAAGGAGTTGATGTTCCACTAAGGCATTTCCATACAGTTTAGTACCATCGGCATAAAACGACTTGCAGGACTTTATATGAAGAGCAAGATCACTTGCATAAACAACGGAGAGGAGTGGACCAAGAACAGACCCCTGGGGGACTTTACTTGTGACTTGTCTGTCTGAAGAAAAATAGTGACCCACTTTGACCGTGAAAGTTATTTCTGTCATGTAATTTTCAACTCATAAGTTCAGTTGGTCCCGAATACCAAGTGTGTCAAGTTTGTGCATTAGCTTTCTCACTGGGACCCTGTCGGAGGCCTTGGCAAAGTCAAGATAGACGATATCTGTCGATATTTTATTATCGTGAGCCATCGTTCGATCGTTTATGCACTGTAGAAGATTGCTGGTGGTGGATTTACCTTTGACGAAACCATGTTGTTCCGATGGTATGATTGCGTTTTTTGTTAAAAATTCTGACATGTCTTCTACAATTATTGATTCCATTACTTTGGAAGGTACGGATAGAAGATTAAAGGGCCTGTAGTTGGTTGGATTGAGTTTATCACCATTTCTGACATTAGCGGTGACTGATGCCTTCTTCCAAACCCGTGGGATTTGAGATTTGGTGGATGCTAATAGTTCATTCTCATTTTAGACTCGAAGTAATTCTGACAAATACTTATTTCGATAGCAAACTTCAGTACCAATTCGATAATACAGAAAATTTTCAAATATTTTTAATTGAATGATGTGCTTTCAATGAATATATTTGACATAGTCACTCCAAATGTAGTGCACATTAGAGAACAATTGCCCATCTATCGGCATTGCGATATATTAGTTGGATTATTACCGACTTGTTTTTTCAACCGCTTTCTTAGTTTTCATACCAACCCTCACAGGATTATGAAAACTTATACGAGTTAGGATCACGGGGGCCTTACCTTCTAAATTGGAATCCGGAACCACTCTTGAGGCTTCAATTTTTTTTTGTGGGAGTCGAACTTGCGTCGGGTAGAAACAGTGGTCACAAGACTAACGCTTGTATGACTGAGCCACTAGTCCCGTTATATACGCAAAAGTCAGCAGAAATGATTTTTCGAAGTGATATGCAAATATAAAAGTATTCACCATCATGTGTCCTTTCTGGAGATCCCAATTATTTCTTCTGATACTTCTTCCCTAGACCTAGAATGAACGATATAATTGGGTACGTACAATCTTTCATATTTATTATTTTCCTGACTGAATAAATATTGTCATTGTTTTTTACATCAATTGTTCAATTCATGACGGAGCTTAGCCCATAAAAACGCTACCCAAGAATATACCAGAAAATATGTTGCGAGGGTCAGGACATTTCACCAGAAACTAAACGGCCACAATTATTCTGAATAATATCAGCTGGAACTCCCTCACCCACCTACTTGAAAAATAGAAAAAGACGATACTTCCATCCAACTATTTCACCAGATTATCAGTGGAATGATAATCATTCCATGAAAATAATAAAAAATGCAAATACAAATGGATAATTATACGAAAATCCCCTATAGAAAGTGTATATAGTTCGTTCTCTGATATAAACTTGATTCACCCTGATATCATTTCATTTCATATCACATTAGATTGCAACAGTAATATAATGAAGGGTCATATATTCTCATATTTATTAAAAGTCATGAACAGTCATGCTACAAACGACCGAACACCGTGTGAACTGGTGAAAGTCCAAGTTGACACTACACATGCTTAGATAATCACCACGATAACCCAAAGCACTGCCATGGATGTAACGCGAGTCTAACTGAACCAAACAGGTATTTCCTATATGAGATGTACAGGAGAAAATTGGATCATCAAGAATAAATATCATCATGCACAGTGGAACAAGAGACCCGAGAATTTGGCCATGTCAAATGATTCTATTATAAAAAAAATCCACTAGATTTTCAATAATTCTAATTAGTCATAGAAGTGCAAAATAAGAGGTATTTGAAATTAGGAATTCGAACTATAAAATTCCTACAGTGCAGAACTCATTTATTCTCGCAGGCGGACGATCAAAAAGTTGTTCAAAATATGGATGATATTGCAGTACGTATGTAAAATATCTTCTATCTAAAAGTATTATCGAATCTAATTATATCATCAATGAGTGTTTTTGTCTAACGAGAAATCTACAAATGAATGATGAAAAATTAGAACAAATGCTACAAAATTATGAATATATCACAAAAAAGCAGAAGACTGCAGAAAAAATAGTTTATTTTCTCATTTTTATCAAAATTACACTCAAACTTAATACTGTGTCGCATTTTCCGAAATTATTCATAGTTTCAATTTTGAAGACAACATTTCAAGTTTTCCATTATGATTTTGAAAATAGGTAGGGAAGGATCAGTTTGCTCGCAGAAATTCTCGTTTCAAACGTTTATATACTCTTGTTTTGGTCCAAATCATGAGCAAGCGCTTTGAAATCGTAGTTTTATGTCCGTTCGCTTTCATTTTATTTTTGTTTTCTATAAAAAAACTTTTTGTTCCATAAAATAATTTTCGATGTCGTAAACCTCAAATCGTTTCCATGTTTCTTCCATATGAACTAATTGAATGCCAAACCCAATAAGTCCCAATAAGACTGAAGCAACTGGTATACAGGTTGCATGACCCATTAACACATTTTTCATTGGGAAAGGTTCAGGAAATGGCATACATATTACAAATGAAATACATTCTTTTATAGGAAGTTACAACCCGGATACCAACGCAAAAGTGGCATCTGAATCATTCACTATTGAAACCGAGAAAGTTATCAATTTTCTGATAAAAACAACCACTTCCATTTCTAATATACTTAGATTCGTAAAGAATCAAATAGGATGGAAATCTAATCCACCATGAGAGGATAAATAAAAATGAGAGGTGTTAAGGGACACCCGGATGGAACGAAGTCCCTTTCGAATAATTAGTGAAGGAATTGTAATATTTTTTTTTAAGTTATAATAATATTTTTTCTATTATTAACAAATATAATGTTATATTAACTTAATCAGTAGGCTCAATTTTAGTACATACGCATTGATATTGTAATATTAAAATGTAATTTGCTTTTAAATTCATTAAAGTTATGACGCGTACACTTGCTAAACACACAATAATGGAGAGATTATAACGCGTATGACTTGGTTAGCACAATAGTAGAGAGAGGTTATAATGCGTACTTGCTAAAAATACATAAGCATTTATTATTGTCTGTATAAAATCTCTACTTACCTAACTCCATCAGCAATATCCGGAACTTGTGCAGAAACACTGTCAGAGTTCATTATTGTTGTTATTTTTAATTAGTTATTATGTACAAAAAACCTGTATACACTCAACAAAAATAATCGTCGCGACACCACACTGTTCAATGCGAAATAGAAAGACAAAACGAAAATAACTGGCTTGCTTTCTATGAGAGAGAGAGAGAGAGAGACAGACAGAGAAACACGCGCACGCCGCACGGCTTACAACTATAGCAAAAAGTGTCGTTACAACTTTTGGTCTCAATATTTTTCGTCTAGCCCCCTTTCGCAACGCGCGATAAGGAACTTCGTTCCAATATTCGAAAAATGCGTATCTATACAGGGTGTTACTTAAATGATATCATTAATTCTGGGGGGTGATTCCTTGTCATATTTCATGAAAAAAAGTTCATTTAAACGTGTGTCCTAACTTGCTCCGTTTCCGAGTAACGGGCTGTCCGAAGTTTAATGAAAAATCGGATTTTCATGAATTATTCAAAATTATTTTCGCCGATTTTGATTGAACTTCTTGTGTGTTTCATTTGTAATACGATGCTTCTTGTCATGAAATTAGATTTTGAATTTTGTTTCCAGTGGTGTCGCAGAGGGTAACCAGATTGATATTTACGATAACAAATATTGTACGCCAATGTTTTCGCTGAGTTTGATATTATTTGAAATTAATTGCTAAACAGTGGCGTAGAAATGGGGGGTTACATTCATTTGAGTGTGAAAATGTGTTTTGCTATTCGTCGCCAATTGAACATACTGTGAAATGAAAATCTGTTTGGCAAGTAGATGGAAGAAGTATTCAAACTGCTAGTTTATGTCTAATTTATTCGGAAAACAGCATGGGTAATAATGAAAAATAGTTAAAGCAGATGCTCCTTCTCATTGACAGCCGCACACGTTCAAAAAGTCCTGGGGTGTTGCGTATGGCATTAGAATTATTCATAATTCTATTCCTCAAGTCATTGTCATCGACAACTGGTGTCGCATAAACAAGCGATTTAAGATATCCTCAAAAGAAATCATCCAGAGCGTTCAAGTCTGGAGATCTTGGTGGCCACGGTTGGGGTCCCCTACGACCTATCCACTGGTGAGCGAAAGTATCATTGAGATATTCACGAGCGGTTACACTGAAATGAGCAGGTGCTCCGTCGTGCATAAAGCACATATTCCGACTCACTAGCATAGGTACATCCTGTAACAATTCTGGCAATGTTCCTTCTAGAAATGGAATGTACGTCACACCATTGAGTCAAGGAGGAAGAAAATGCGGCCCTATTAGATCATCGCCACAAATTCCCGCCCAGACGTTGACCAAAAACTCCTGCTGAAATCCACTTTCGACAATGGCACGAAGATTCTCGTAGTCCCAAGAATGATTGTTGTGAAAATTTATGATGGCATCCCGTGAAAAACTTGCTTCATCTGTGAATAAAATTTCAGACGTACAATTGCGATTGTTTACAATTTGTTGACGAAACCACTGACAAAACTCCAATCGTCTGGGAAAATCTCTTGGTAACACACCCGTTGTTTGTGGTATGGATATGATAAATCCGTATGCAGAACCTTCCAAACACTTTGATGACTGACATGGAACTGTAACGCTTATTTTCGGGTACTTAATGATGAATTGTTGTCAACTTCTTGGAGAATTGCTTCCTCTAACTGTGGTGACATTATTGTCCTTGGTCTACCAGGACGCTCAGCTTGTTAAGTTACAGATCCAGTTTCACACAGTCTAGCATGTAACCTGGTAAAAGTTCTTTCTGCTGGAATATCTCTGTTCGGATATCGTTCTCGATAGAGTCGACGGGCTTTTGCAGCATTTCCATCTGCAAGTCCATACACAAAATGCATCTGCGCTAATTCGCGGATGTTCATATTCACTTGATAGTATGTAAACAATCGTGTTTGCATGCACGCTCAAACAATTTCACGAGACTTGTGACTTGTACCTACTGTGCAAAACAATCAGAATTTTCTTATCGCTGGTATTAGTTTAAAATTCTACGAAAAAACTAAAAAAGAAACTATAAACATCATGTCAAACAATCAAGAGTTTCGTACAACCAATGTTGTGGGTAATAATTTTTCACTTTAAAAATTAATGTCATTCCGGTAAAAATGTCACAAGTAATTTCAACCTTGTCGGGTTTGAGATGTATTTAATTTAAAAGTAAATAATTGTTATCCCTTATTTTACTACATAATCAATTTTTACTTTGATTCGGTAATGTTTAAAAATTAAAAAAATGAAAAAACTCAAAGAGAAACTTTTATACAAATGCACTAAAAAGAACAAAAGTATTTTTTTCATTCTTTGGTCTAGGTTATTCTGTAACAGGCTTACCGTGGATACACAATTGGTAATCTTGCACGGCACGATTTTGAATCGGTTACAGAATGTCCTCGCTCAAACAATGAAAGAAATTATTTTTTCCATTTTAGTGCATTTCCAAGAAAGAATGTATTTGAAGATGTATTTTTAATAATTTTTTTTAATTGTTCAATTCAATAAAAATATCAAAGTTATAGAAAAACAGTGGCTGACATGGTAAAAAATATAATTGAGGTAACCCTCTGTGACGACACTGGAATTTTAATCCGTAAACTGATTCCATGAAGAGAAGCCCCTTGTTACTGCTAACAAACATACCTAGTGTTATCAAAATCGGCGGAAACACTTTTGAGTTATTAATAAAAAACCTATTTTATAGTAACATTTTGACACCTCGTTACTCGGAAACGAAGCAAGTTAGGACCCACGTTTATATGAACTTTTTTTCATGGAATATGACAAGGGATTACCCCCTGAAATTGATGACATCATTTAAGTTACTTCAACAACTGATTATTTTTCAATTATTTTTCAGTGAAAAAATTCAAACTGAGAAAGTCCCAAATAGATTCCATGAAAATGAACTTCGACTGTTTTCCCTAGTGTTACTAAAACACCTTGCGATTCCAATCAAAATCTGCTTGAATTGAACATACATATCCTCCTGCGGAAATTGGTCCGATAATGGGCGAGGAAATTTTCAAATTTTTTTAATGTATTTTACAGCTTGTGAAAACTCTATTTTTTTTTTTATTCTTTAAAACTCAAATGACTTCTTTCTAGTGCAATAGCAAAATGTTGTGACGTAACCACTCGTAATCACAGCTTCAAACAATTTTGTAACGATCTCATATTTTGAAATCTTGACATTGCGAATAGTGTTCTAGTTCTGATATATATAGTTTGAGGAATTTGACAACATCGCAGTTCATCGTCACAATCAACCCGATTACGCCTATTGGCTGCTCGGCCGTTTAAAATTTTTATGATTTAAAAAACGAATGGGAACTGCTGTTATTGAAATTCGATCAGCCTACACATAGAATTACTGAGCCTTCAGCAGTGGTGGTTGATAGAAACCCATGCGTGATTTCGAATTAGTTTTCATTCTATTTCACCCAAGCTCCAAACAAATGGAGATTATCCGGACCCCACTATGTGTTTTTATTCGAGTGAATAGCTGGTAACAACTGAACGGAACTGTTAACATTCTCAGTGCTTTTATGAACATATGAAACAATGAGCTTTGAGAAAATAAATTATAAAAAATTATTCTTGGAATGAAATTATCATAGGCATTAATAGTAGATGAAATACGATGATAATGCATACTTCGGAAAATATTATAAGAATTGAGAGATAGGTCTTGGATAGAGGACACAATCAGCTATAGTTATTCTAATCCCAGTTGGAACGGTAATAAAAATAAGAGCACTACGAGGAGTGTTCATATGCACTGCCCGGCAAATGGGAAATTTGCATACTACCAGTGTTTTTACTTTCAAAGCGTTCCTGGTTCAATCAAAAAAAGTTCTGTCGTGTGGCCCTAGTTGCCCAGATGATTAGTTAAGGCGCTATCAAATATATTTGAGGAATAAATGCTCGGCTAGCTGGAGTGGACACCTGTTTTCTGAAGCCGCATGATTTCCCCGGTTCACAATATTCCTTTATGAGTGCCTTGTGTTGGTGAGGTTAGGAATTATCCATTGAAAATAATTTTATCAATATGGCTTTCTGGAGACCTTTCGAAACGAATAATAAAATTCAGTTGAGATAACATGTCTCCACTTTTACACGGGCTGATCAATTGCTATGATTGTGAGAATGAGTAACTGAAAAAATACCACTGGAAAATAATAGACCGACGTCTATGTCAAGGCGACAATTGGAAAGAGAAATCCTTCACGAAACTTTTTATGTCGGTCCAATTGGAATTAGAAACACTATACTACCGGTCCTTATCTTCATAATCCGAGTGCATCCTGATACAAAACGTAACTACAGTGCGAGATATCTATGGAAAGGTTCGTTGTTGGTGTGGAATCCCATGAGATGAATTGAAAAAATGCATATGGATAGGAGAGGGAACTTGAAATTGTTGAGTGTAATTCAACATAATTTGAAAACGAGCATTTTGATACAAACGTATTCGGATGAAATGAGGTACTCACTCATGAACTTCATAGGTGAATCCAAAACCTACAGCCACATGATTCACATAACCCGTTAGGTGATGTTGTTGGAATATATTTCAACAAAGATTGGCGAAAATACACATATTAGCGGAGGGCTGCATACGCCATTTCAGTGATGTAGTCCTGGAATTCAGATGCCATCCTCATTCATGTATATCATCGGATCTATAGGCCTATTCACATCGTTTCCATGATTTTTTTGAGCTTTGAGCTTCCAGTTCCTGACTACGGCTTTTCTCATATATATCGTCTCTCTCTCTCTCTCTCTCTCTCTCTCTCCAGCTATTTTATCCTAAACTGCCTCCTCTTCACCCTCTCTGTCTCATCACATCAGTATAGCTCTATCCCATATTCTGCCAAGTATTCTTGCCATATAGAAATTCCACGCATAGGTAACCATAGGCCTCAATTGTTTGTTATACTGTAAGTTTAATTGCATTTTTTATATTCTTCACTTTCAGAATCTTTGAAAATATTCCTACGGCTTCACTTTCCATTCATCTGTTCCATTCTCTTCATTCCACCCAGCCTTTGCTCCACTGTCTCTAAAGTATAATTAATTTTTTCTGTGCAGTTAATGACTGATACCACTGGTACTATATTTCATCATATGTATTTGGTTTTGTTTCCATCAGTTGTTCGGCCATAATCCATGCTTTTTTTTCCAATATTTTTTTCCTTCGATCTTGCAATCAGCATAATGTCGTCGTCATATGCTGCCCATTGGAGTCTTTTTCTTTGTATCAACCTTATGGTATTGATGACACTTTTCCTCAGAATCGCTTTCTGCAATGAAGTGAACAGAACTGTGAACAGTGGATCTCTTGATATTGAGCATGTTTTCATAGTTAACTCACCTCAATTGTTTCAGTGATTGGAATATCATTTTATATTTCTCTGAGAATCATCGACACCAACTTATTCAATAGAGGAACCGGCCAGCTGGTCAGGTGGACGAGTTGAAGATATTTGTGGTGGACCATGATTGGGCGTGACCAGTACTTGGCTTTTTTTTTTTTTTTATGTTCCGGTTCCCACGAAAAGGGATATTCTGTAATGTTCAAAGAACATCGTGGGAACCTAGGGAAAGAAGGTAGGAGTTGGTGTTCTTCTTAAATTTCTAAAGGTTGTATGCCTCGGGGAACAGCTCCCTAGGCAATGAGTTCCAAAGCCTCGCTGTTCGTTGGATGAACGAGTCTTTGGAAAAGGATGTTCTGCAGGTCTCCAAAGTGACCACGAAGGGGTGTGATGACTGAACTTGACGGGTTAATCTCGAAGAGACTGCCAAAGCAGGAACGATTGTTGATATTTCAGAAGAGCATCGCCCATGAAAATATCTACAAAATAGAGACAAATCGCCAATTTTTCCACGGTGTTCCAGACAAGTGAGCGAGTTTGTAAGCGAGGCATCACCGACGAGACGAATTGCCCTTTTTGGACAGAATCCAATAGCCTCAGGATATGTTTAGGTGCCGCACTCCAAATATGGGAACAGTATTCCAGGACAGGTCGGATCTGTGCCTTATAAGCAGCTGACTGGGGGTGAAATAGCTCTTGGTACGAAACAGGAAACCAAGTTTTTGGGATGCACTTTTGGCAATGGACCTCACGTGATTTTCCCAGGAAAGGTTATTGCTGATAGTAATAGCAAGCATCGATATGGATGGCTTCAGTGGTATGGTTACTCCTGACAAAGTTATGTTAGGCACAGTGAGATCGGCTTCTCTAGAGAAAAGACATGCTTGTGTTTTGTTTGCATTGAATTCCACCAAGTTATTAGATCCCCATTCGAGAATTGTTGCTAAGTCCATATTTATATTATTAACATTTCTTCCTCGTTCATTTCTGGTTTCACGGGCTGATATAGGGGCCCTGGAAGAGAAAGCGGTATGGAGGGTACTATCATTGGCAAAGCTGTGTACTGGACATGAAGTTGCTTTCAACAGGTCGTTGATGTGAAGTAGAAATAGTGTTGGTGCGAGAATGGATCCTTGCGGAACACCAGCATTTACGAGTAGAAAGTCAGATAAAACTCCATCGACCACTACATGGAGATACCTGTTTGAGAGAAAACTAGCAAGCAGAGAACACAGCTGAGGGGGCAAGCCATAAGACGGAAGCTTGGCGAGGAGTCCCTGGTGCCAAAATCGATCGAACGCCTTGGAGATATCTGATGCCACAGCTAAAGTTTCTCTGCCCAGGAAAGACTCGCATTTGAAAAACCCAGAATAACTGCATTTGTATTAGTATACTCACAGCTACAGGTGTCATAATAATGAGTACGAGATAATGTGATAGATATGCCGTTCTTCGGAGAGGCCATTGGGATGGCGGTTCCGAGTTCATGGATCTTGAGCCTGTTGAAGATCCCTTCCTATGGTTGACAACACCAGAGGATTTGGAAAAATTTTCGGTTGGAGGAAGTGTGCTCAACGGCGTCGGTGTTTGGCAGTGGTCGCAGGTATATCCCGACGTTGGAGAGACCTGAAGAAACATATGTACCTTTCCGGAGCACCTGTCATTGCTTAAAACAATTTTTTTCCTCCAATAAAGTCATATACTTGTCAGTAGTCTATGAAGAGCGAATGTAAGCTCAAATTTTATCCTTTAATTTATTCATTGCGGTATTTCTTCAGTCGATTGTCGATAATTCTCGCTAGCACTTTGTATATCTCATCCTGTAGTGCCATTCCTCGATAGCTATTTGTCATTTTCTGTGAAAGGGTCTGCTCAGCCCTTCATTCTATGGGCATCATTTGTGACGTCAAAGGAGGAATGCACGGAGAGATGTATTCTTCCATATTTCTAACTCTCACATATGTGTAAAAGGGTCATTGATGTAATTAATTCAGGGCGATCTGCAAATAGTCTATGAACAGCGAATGAAAGCTCGAATTTTATTCCTTAATGATCTGTTGAATCTGCTTCATGATCAATATCTGGTCAGTGACTGACGTTCCTGTGCTGAATCCTACTTATTCATTGCGGTATTTCTTCAGTCGATTTTCGATAATGCCCACTAGCACTTTGTTTATCACATCTTGTAGTGCCATTTCTCGATAGCTATTTCCCATATACTGTGGAGGGGTGTTATCAGCTCCTCATTCTATAGGCATCATACGTGATGTCAAAGGAGGAATGCATAGAG
This sequence comes from Gonioctena quinquepunctata, assembly GCA_018342105.1. Lineage (NCBI taxonomy): Eukaryota > Metazoa > Arthropoda > Insecta > Coleoptera > Chrysomelidae > Gonioctena > Gonioctena quinquepunctata. The sequence goes on along the minus strand of JAFIRS010002298.1, from coordinate 33,036 downwards.
AGGTGTATTTTTTGATATTTCTAACTTTCATACAGTGCTCGTCCGTCCCCCCCTACTAATTTTTGAACCACCTGGTATATCGTAACGGAATTTCGAGGACTTGAAAAAGACATGAGAACCTCCTAAATTCAATTGTTTCAGAAATATGAACGTTTGAAAAGTGACATTTTGGTCATTTCAAACCCAACCGAAAACACTAATGCTGCTTTCAATCAAGTTTGTATTGGAAAAAATCGTTGTCGCAGTAACATCTTGTTTACTGTCAAACTGAACTCTTAACTGTCAAATAGTCCGTTGAGCACATAAATCCTTCTATGAAAAGTGTGATCATGGCTCGTAGTTTAGACAATAAATTTGAAGCAGTTTTGATATTTGGAGAAGCTGGAAGAAATTATCACCTAGCAGTCCGTATGTTTAATGATAGATTTCCCGAGAATCCTATACCGAGGTCATATTTGCGCAAACTTTTGAATAAGCTCCAAATAACTGGTTCGCTGAAAAATGCTCCAAGATCAGGAAGACCGCCTCTTTCAGAAGAAAAAAAGGTAGAAATTGTTGCTGAAATGGTAATCAATCCAACTCAGTCGACGACTGCAGTTGCTGAATCCTGTGGAGTAAGTTCAAAAAGTATCTGAAGAGTCCTTAAAAAAAAGTTTCATCCCTATAAAATGAAAATCCTGCATGCTCTCACGGAGGATGATCCAGACCAGAGGATTGAATTTTGTGAGTGGTAAGCAAGAACAATTGAAAGAGAACGGGGCTTCCTAAAACGTGTTTGTTTCGCAGACGAATGCACGTTTTTTCTCAATGGAAAAGTCAACAAACAGAATGTACGATACTGGAGCGATACTAATTCGCATATTTTCAGAGGGGGACATACCAGCTTTCTAAAAGGGTGAATGTTTGGGCTGGGATTTTGGGCAATCCCGTTGTTGGACTGATTTTCATCAGAGGCAATCTTACAGGAGTTCTTTACAGCAATCTTTTAGAAAACTGAAATTGAACCTCGAATAAGACAAGTTGTATTAAACAATCAAGAATAGTTTGAAAATCGTGAAATCATATTTCAGCAGGATGGGGCACCTCCCCATTTTGATCGCATGGCTAGAGAGTTCATCGATACAAACTTTCCTGGGCGATGGATAGGTCGCAGAGGAAGCACATAATGGCCACCAAGATCTCGGGATTTTACACCTTTATATTTTTTCTTTTGGGGGTATCTGAAGGCAAGAATCCACGCAGTTGGAATGCAGAATAATAGATACATGTGAAGGAATAGATGAACAGACTTTCATCAACGTGAGAGAAGCTATTTATAATAGGGCACTTTATTGTCAAGATTTAGGAGGGGGCCACATTGAACACTTGATGAAATGATTGCTGGGGTTGAATAGAAGTGTTATTCAAAAATAAATTATAATTTTTTAGCGAACTAATTTGTTTTGATTGTGAATTTACAGAACACATTCGTAGGCTTCGAGATTTTCTGTAAGCGGAATGTTTATCCTTAATTGACTCTTTTTACGCCTCTTATTGGTCGAAGAGATTCAACTACAAATTAATAACAACGTTTAGTTAGCAAAATGTTTTACCGGAAGTGACCAAAATCCATACTTCATTTTAAACCGGAATGTCACTTTTCAAACGTCAATATTTCGAAAACAATTGAATTTACACTTTAGTGTAGTGGAGAAAACTGTAGAGAATTATGAGCAGATTTCGAAAATGGAATAATATACGGGGTGTTCTATTCACTAATATTATTGAAGATGACGCTCAGCCGCCATTTTGGAACTTTTAGCTGTGATTTTTTCATGAAAAAGTTGGTTTTTATCTCCTATCTGAACTCTTCAAATGTCGTTGCCATATACCACGTGGTTCAAGAATTAGTAGGAGGGGAACGGACTTTAGAGGAGCACTGTATATGTGCGAATGGGTAATTGATGTAAACATTTCAGGGCGATCTACAAATTGTGGAAAGAAGTGGTGGCACTAAGATGTCTAGAAACCCTGGTGTATGCACTCATATCTGAAAATGTGTGGGATCAAACGTGCGACAATATGGCCTGCTTGATTTCTTAGATGGCGACCTGATTCGAATGATTGTTGAGTAGATGTCAACACCAAAGAGCAACTCTCCTAAGAAATTTATTCGGACAATGTTCAGTCCGCTCCGAAATCGTCAAAGATGTGGAAGAACTAGATTCCGCAATTCAGCCGTTGTCTTCAATCATTTGGGCAGACGGCGACCAGCGACAAACAGTTTAGTTTTCTTTACTTTATTACTACATCCACCTTTCGAATCGAAGCTTCGGCTTTTGCCTCCTCGGTGTCGCCGCCGTTACAACGAATCAGTATTTTCCCAAGATTTAAGGTTATATTTATTTTTGATTACGACGAAAATGGCATAAAAGGACACTGTCGGCCTAGAATTTGATTCTTGTTTGCTCTTGGCGTTTGGCTTATTCAATTGTGGCGTTAGAAAATCGAGAATTCCGTTTTCATTTCGAGTTATTCATTTATTCAAAATGAAGTGCTTGGTTCCATCTTGTGAAACTGAAATGACATTTTATGTAAGTAAAATATAGTATATAATACCATTGTCTCTTTATATCAGTATAGAACTCTTGTATATGCTTTAGACAATGATAGAACAATACAATTTAAATGATATTTGCTTTCTGAAACACTTCAATTTTATTTTTTCAGGCTCACTCTTCCGAGGCACGATGAGAGGAAGAAATCAAAGATCAATTGAGTGACAAAATTGTGTCTGCAGTGTGCACTTATGTAGGCAGGATGATATATATTGCGGTAAAGAATTGAATCACATTATTGAGACCTGAAGCTATCCCCAAACTAAATTTACGAAAACCCTATATTTACCGTAAATCCAAACAATTCAGAGGAGTTTCAGGTTAGTTGATTAAGAGAAAAATGAAAAGCGAGTAGAGAACATATATATAAACATTTTGAGTAGGTTATTTATTCATTTTCGAGAAAAATTATTCATCTTATGGAAATAAATTACTTATAGTTGGCTAGCACACCTAGTTATTTGTATTGATTACATTTTTAAAACCCATGTATTCATTTCAGGAGTTCGGAGATTTTGTTATCCACATCAGCAAACAGCAGGAATAAAAACATTGGGTCAATTGAAAATCAGAATGAAAGGAATATCAGTTTGGTTCAATTTCACTAAGATGAAGGAAACCTGCTTTCAGAAAAATCTTACCAAAACAAGGAAAATATTGTCACTAGGTACTTTTGTAATATGACCAATGGATGAAATTTCTTCTTCAGAAGAGGTAAGATATTAATTGAATTGTTATGTTGGAATTTCATTACAAAAAACAGTTAATCTCTTAACCTTTCGAATATAAACTTGTTTTTCAAAAATATTCCCATTTAATGTTACACTCTGAAATTCAAAATATCTTGCACTACATTTGATGTTCTTTATTTTGGACTATAGATATCAAATAGTCATTTATGCAACAAGTGCAAAAAGTAAGTGTTTATTGCACTCGACGTGAAGTTGTCCCATGAGGCCGTCAGGCCGAGTTGGACAACACGTCGAGTGCAATAAACGCTTTTTGCATGAGTTGCATACAATATTTTTTCTACGTTCATGCAAAAATAAAAAAATGTTTTATTTAGGTGGCACTAAGTGTGGGAAAATAAAAAGCGTAATTAAATAGCAAAATATTTATTAATTAATTAGCACTATCGATTTGCATTGAGAAAGTTAGGAACGAATACCTATGTTTATTTAACTCATTTTTGATAAATTGTATTTTCTAGTAATTCCGTAATCCAATATGCAATAAATATGATTGAAAATAATATGAAATATGCAATTGTTTAAAATGTAATACAATATCACAGAAAATGGACTGAAAATAGCGTCGATTTGAACGTTTATGTTTGTCATGATCACAAAACGCTGTAGTAGAATGACAGATGAGTGCAATAAACATTTTATCAGAGGAACAAATAAAATAATGTATCATTGTATACTAGATGGATTGTGTTTCAAGTTGTTTCATTCCAATGTTGAAAAAGTCCCTTTTAACCTGTGCATTTTTTATTAGCATGTTCACAAATACCAGGAGAAAACATGGCAATATTTCAATCCTTTGTGTGAAATTTTTTATATCTATGAAATCCTAAGCTTATCTTCAGTCTGAATGTCAATAGTTGGTGACCATTCCATTCTCTACTCATATAGATTGCAGCATTCGTAAACTATTGTAACGTAAATAAACTTAACTTGGTTAAACTAATTTATTTAACACTTAAATATACAACTTAATTTATATTACTAACTCCACTGTATAGCTCGATCGTATGGGCTCGTTCAGACTGTGCTACTCCACTTGAGGTTTGCCTATTTATCTCCGATACAGCATTCTCGATGTTTCGAATTCTTTCAGTTGGCGACCGGCGTGTTCCAATTGTTTCCAATATTGACCGTTGTTTTCCGCGGCAGAGCGCACAGGTCCGGCCTAGGTTCGTTACACTATTAATACAGGAATTTCAATACTTTTGAGAAATGATTTTCATTATCTATTCCTAAAATGTCTATTTCAACATATTTTCTCAAGAAAAAAAGGCACATTAGGAAAGAAATGACAGCCTAAAAAAATTTGGAAAGTTGAATCTTATTGAGTGGACTTTTTTTACATTGAATACATTGAGAGTTGATATATCATTGAATGCATCTGCAGTTGTAAGTAATGGAAAGTTCATTCTACATTCCATACAATTGGACACTACTGTTGAAAAGCTATTTAGTGACAAACAAGATTTTGGTAAAGTGTGGTATAAAGTTGCAGGCTCTCTCTTTTTTGTGAGTTCTGCTATCATTTAGCTGTCCCTCAATGTTCATATATCAATCTGATGAAATCGAATTCAATAATAAATATGCTTGAAACATTTTGAAATACCATAACTTCATGATAGAAAAGTGGAATGAGATTTCAAATATAATGGATTTTGACAATTTTTTTTAATGTTTTTCAATTTTTAGGAGAAAATACTGTGCACAGGGAAACTAAAGTTCAAAAAGTCAACACTGCAAATTTAGTATTTCTGCTAGATCCTTCCTGTAGATAAGGAAACCTGATGCGAAACAGAAAGGGTCACACATCATTCGCAGCCTACAAGCACATTAGAATTATATGAGGTAAAAATTTATTTCTGTATACTTATGGTTGATAATTCATAATTGTGAGGTTCTGCCTGGAATTTACAAATTATTAGAGTTGTATTTTTTAAAATTGGATTCAAAAACTGCCTTTAGTATGCCTTATTCAATGCATCTATTTCTTGTGACAGATAACTTTGCATCACTGTGAAACAAAGTATCCACTTGAAGATAGCAATAGTGAAGGTTTCTAACGAGCAATGAAAAAGTCAATAAGAGATATCAAAAAGATTCATAACTACAGGTTGATATGAGGTGAAATGAATATGACTCATATTTAGTTTAGTTGAAGTAAAGATGTTCCTTTTGAAATGACCAAGCTATTTGTATGTTGTCTTGTCTGTTTGTAAGGCCATTAGGGCAAATCACAAGAACAGGTGCGTGGTGGTGGCGAGGGACTGGCGTGGTGCAGACGTGGAGTAGACTTGGTGTGCTCAATAAACACAGAAGGGATACCGACGTTTGTCATTCGTCAGTTACCTACTTGTGAAGCAAAGTGAAAATGCTCTCTTAAAAAAAAGGTGACCTGTTGGACCTTGTGAATGTATATAACATATAAAAGAAAAGGAGATACTGGGTACATCGTTCGTGGTTAGATAAAATAAATATAGTGGTTTGTTCAACGTTATGCGGAAGCTCAACATGAACCCTGAATGTTTTCAAAGTCATGCAGTTGCACTTCTTTGTAGAACTCTATTTCAAATTTAATAGCAAAATATTCAATAATTAATTAGCACTATCGATTTGCATTGAGAAAGTTGGGAACGAATGCCAATGCTAGGAACAATTTAACTCATTTTTGATAAATTGTATTTTTTAGTAATTTCTGTAATCCAGTATGCAATAAATATGATTGAAAATAATATGAAATATGCAATTGTTTAAAATGTAATACAATATCACAGAAAATGGACTAAAAATAGCGTCGATTTGAACGTTTATGTTTGTCATGATCACAAAACGCTGTAGTAGAATGACAGATGAGTGAATAAACATTTTATTGCACTAATGCAATAAAGAACCAGTTTTTCACCATATATAGTTCAATAAAGTTTTGGTTTTGCATGAACGTAGAAAATAATAATTCCCATGAATTAATAGTAGAAAAATCGAATTCCAGTTTCATATATTTTATTTGGGATAACCATGTTCTCATTGGATTCTTATTTCTAGCTGATATACACCTTTTTCATGACAGGGTGGCCTGATATATTATACTCAGCATAATATAATTCACCCCACACAAATAATATTCAAACTCATAATATTTAAAATTGATATGAAATGTCAAAAACTAGTATTCAAATAAGTGATTCATGAATAATTTTTCATTTAATATTGATTTATATTTGTGGAAGGTATGAATGAAGAACAAATTTTCAATCATTCCCATCGAAACTTTACTAGGTACATTTGTGTTTTATATTTCACTCGACACAGTGTGAAAATTAATTATTCTTGAAATTTTCAGGAGGCAAATTCCGCATATGAAATAAAATTCAGCATATCTAGGGAAAATTCAGTATTTCTGTGTCCTGTCCATTTGGTGGATGAAGAAAAGCCAATACGTCCTTGACAACACAGGATTATTTGAGGTATATATTGTCATACACATTTATATTACCTCGCTTTCGTGTCTGTTCGGTACAAATCTTGCAATCGATTTTAAACTAACTTCCTGATGAGTTTTAAGAATTCAGAGACATAGCTCAGAACTAGTTGACAATGCAATATTAAGTCGCTTTCATGTCTGTATGTCTGTTTGTTTGTCTGTAGAACGTTTACGGAACAAAAAGTGAGGTTAGGATTACACAATATCTAAATAGCACCAACAGAATGATCAATGAGTCAATGAGCACTGAATTTAACTGCCTTCCAAATAGTCACTCAATGTAACAACTAAATGAATTACAAATAAATTAATAAATAACCTACTAAACATCGTTAGAATACAGAAAATAGTATGACACATACATTTCACTGAAATTGAAAACAAGCAAATCAAAGGGTTCATTTTATGTATTTTACCATGTTTATATTAACTCGCTTTCGTTGTCTGTTCCTTTCGGTACATATCTTGTAATAATAATAGCAATCCATTTTAAACTAACTTCCCGATGAGATACTTGATCTTCAAACATAGCTCAAAACTGGATGACAATGCAATATCAACTCGCTTACATGTCTGTCTGTTTGTCTGTAATAATAATAATAGTAAAGAGCAATCGATTTTAAACTAAATGAATTAAACCTGAAATTTGCCATATGTCTCTGACATCATCTCATTAAGATGTCATTTTAGTCCGTTTTATAAACGTGGTATAAATTATTGGAATTTTTTTTTATATTTAGTGGTTGATCGATCTTACCTTATTGATACACATATTCATATGCCAAATATCTTTGATCACATCAAAATAATATTCACCTAATATATAATCATTTACAGCTTCTACTATAAAAAATCTCTTCTGAACATTTTGTCCCATTGAGTATGTAATAAAAAGTATATATTTATCAAATTCTTTATGGAAAACCACTGTTAGATTGAAATGTATGAATTTTTTTCCTAAAATAAGATTTTCTGAAGTTTTCTCTAATTTTTGGTGTTCTTCTCTGACAGGTGAAACCTTAAATTTCAATTGAAATGAAATTTGGGGTATTTCTTGTTGTCTGAATGAAAGTTATCAATTTTTTTGTACATTGTTTGTCTTAAAAAAATATATCAGAATCAAATATATATATATATATATATATATATATATATATATATATATATATATATATATTTTATAATTTCTTGACCACATGTTTATTTTCTTTGTTTTCTCAGTATATGTATTTTTTATTTGATACGACATTTCAACAAACATTGTTTATGTCATCTTCAGGTAAATTCTTAAAAATAATGTAAAACATCTAAAGTTAAAAACAATACGTTACATAACATTAAACAAATATGATTAAAATTCAAAGAGACGTTCAAAAGTTACAATATAATTTAACAGTTATTCTTTCAATATTTTGTGTTCATGTTGAAAAGGGAATCATTCTCAATTGAATAGGAAGATTCTTCTGTAAAGTGAAAAATCCACGATAAAAATTAAGTTATTTTTTGTGAATGTCTAACATAAAACAACTACTTCCCCGGCTAAAGCCACGCTGGACATTGAACTCCATCTGATAGATATTCTAAAGGCCCTAACTCAATGAGTTCTTAATTAAGACTGGAATAGAAAATCAAATAACTATCTGAATAAAAATGCAAATTTTCAATTTTAGATTTTTCTATTGAGTTAGGGTCCTTTCAGAATATATATCAGATGAAGTTCAATGTCCAGCGTTTTAGCCGGGGAAGTAGTTGTTTTCTGTTGGACATTCAAAAAAAAACATTTTTATCGTGGATTTTTCAATTCATAGAAAAATCTTTCTATTCAATTGAGAATGTTTCCCTTTTCAACATGAATACCCCACAGGAGGTTATCTTGAACGATGGAAGATAGTGACTAAAGTTTATCTTTCAGTCGCAGATGATTCCACATCTGATTTCATGAACATCCTGTTCATAGTTTCAAACAAATCAATTCGTGTTCATATTTCACAATTGGAATGAACATTGTTGAATATCTGAGATTGCTAGTATCGAGTTTGTTTTTATCTGTTATCGTTTTTTAAATACATTGGAGTGTTTGACATATTTAGGTGTAGTATGTAGGCTCTATTGTTATAATTTATGCAAGACTTTTTCGTGTCAAAATGTAAAGATCAGTTTATTTTCATTACTATTTTTTTCTTTTGTCAAAATTTCAACCTTGTCAAAATCGAATTTACGTTGATTTTTTTTTTTTTTTTTTAGTAAGTAAGTAAGTTTATTCAGTAAGATCTTTACAATTTTTTTTACAATTCCTTATTTATTTATTTATTTGATAAGAGAGCCCACCTAAGCCTAGCTTGTATTGTGGGTCGTTCTCTTATCATATGTTTTTGTTTCGATTAAATAGTAACAGGGTGAAAGGAACTATAATAAATTTTCAAAATTGCTATTTTCAAAATTGGTATTATGAGGAGAGGAAAAAATAACAAAGAAATGGGAAAAAACCTTGGTAATTGTAGAGTGATGTATGTAATTATTCGAGAATTGGTTTCAGGACATCCTTATAATGTAATTGTACAAACATTTTGGCTTGTTTTTTGAACTTATTTTTATTTTGTATATTTCTGATGTCAAAGGGTAGTAGATTGAAGAGTTTAGGGCCATAATAGGTTACAAATTTCTGTGTGATTGTGGTTCTATACAAGGGAATAGGAATTTCCTGTCTTGCTGTTCTTCGGGTATGATGATAGTGTATTTCTGGGGGTGATGTACAGTTTTTTGTCCAGATAAGGCATTGATAGCAATATAACTGTTTAAGATCTATTACTCCTGATTCATTATAGAGTTGCTCAGTTCCATACCTCCTGTTTTTATTAAACAATATTTTCAGTAAGGTATTTTGAGTAACTTCTAAGCAGTGAAGGGAAGTTCTAAAAGTCCCACCCCAGACTACAATGCAGTAGGGATTATGGACTCAGCCAAAGCAGTGAAGGTTGGTTTAGGCATCGTACACCATTATTTTATTTTTTTGTTCAGAATGTTTTTAACTGGTAAAATTTAAATATCAATTTGCGGAGTCTCGTTGTAGTATGATTGATGTGTTCATTCCAACGAATGTGTTGATCAATCATCACACCTAGGTACTTAATACTTTTAATTTTTTTATGGTTGAACAGGCGCAGTTGGGGTCATCTGAACAGACGGTTCCATGTAGTCGGATATTTAGATTTGTGGGTTGATCTCTTATTGTGGACGAAAAGGTGATGAATTTAGTTTTTTCGATGTTTAAACTAAGCATACTTTCATTAAGCCAGCTGTATATTTTTTGAGTCCATGTTCAGCCTTTTATATGTTTCATCCCATTTATCCCCCATGAATACAATAGCAGTATCGTCCGCATAAGAGATGAGTTTTCCTTCTATATGTTTCAAATCGTACAAGCTGTTTATGTAAAGTAGAAAGAAAATTGGACCCAATACCGTCCCCTGTGGTACACCCATGGTTACCGGTAGAGGGTCGCTTAACGTGTTATTGATTTTAGTAATTTGTATGCGGTCTGTTAAGTAATTCTTTATTATATCCAGGGGAAGGCCTCTTATGCCAGAGCTTTCTAGTCTCTGGAACAGGATGTTATGGTTTACAGTATCGAATGCCTTGGCCAAGTCCAAAAATACCGTTATGCACTTCTGTTTATTTTCAAAGCAGTTGTGAAGTGTTTTGTTAATTCGAAGACTGCTTTTTCCGTGGAACAATTCTCTCTGAATCCAAATTGTGATGTTGATAGAATATAATTTTTTTCACAATAACTCATGATTCTGTTTTTTAAACATTTCTCAAAGATTTTTGTGAAGTTGTTTATCACAGTTATTGGTCTGTAGTTGTTCGTTAACTTTTTGTTCCCAGATTTGAATATTGGGGTAGTTAATGATTCTTTGAAAGCAGAAGGAACTATCCCTCTTTTTAGTATTAAATTTAAAATATGACATAAAGGGTCTACTAAATACAGGTGATATTTTTTTATTAGCTCTACTGATATTTTATCTGGACCAGGTGAGGTATTATTTTTTAGTTCTGATATAATTTTTATTAATTCATTTTTTGATATAGGTCGAAGGAATATTGCATCTCGAGTATTTTTGGTCGGTGTGTTACAGCGCTCAGGAAGAGTAGATGATTGTTTGATTTTTTTGCCATTTTGTACCAATACTGCTGAAAAATTTATTAAACTGATTAGCGACTTCTTTATCCGAAGTAATTTTTTGATTTTCCTCATCAATGATAATGAAGTCCGAGGTTTTTTGCCGTTTTTCACTTGTTATTTCATTAATGTTTTTCCAAAGTTTTTTGATATTTTTTTGGCAGTTTTCAATTTTTGTTTTATAGTATTCTTGTTTAGTTGTCCTGATCAGATTGTTCAGAAAATTTCTATAATTTTTATATTCTTGGCTATTTTCCTCGTTGTAGTGTCTATTCAAATTTTTTTTTAGAAGGTCTCTACTTCGGATAGAGTTTAATAGCCCTTGAGTCATCCATGGTTTTCATTAATGAATAGTTTCGACAATTTTTTTTGATTTATATTAATGATTTCTTTTGTGATTTTTGTATTATTTTTTTTATCGCATTTGAGAGGGATGGATAAGAGCACTGTATAATGATCCGTTAAATTTGTTTTGAAAATGTAAGAATTCAGTTTATTAATACTGATTCTAGCTTTATTGGAGATTTTTACAAATATATGATCTATAATGGAAGAAGATCCATGAGATTCCCTCGTGGGTTCCGTTATATAGGAAAAATACCCTAATTCTGCCATCAGGCATATATACCTATTAACAAGTAGGGAATCAGTATCTAGTAAGTTGATATTTATGTCCCCTATCAATACACTATAATCTACTGTTGGAAGTGTTTTTAGGTAATTCTCAATATCTTGTAAAAAAGTATCTACATTTGTTGAAGGTGGTCTGTATGTAGCAATTATGGAATATGAATTGTTACCGAGATTAAAATTCATTTTGATCAGTTTTATTTCCGTTAAATTTATAATCGTTACCTCGGCAGAAATTTCACATCTCACAAAAACCACAACCCCATCGTTTTGGTTGAATTGCGAATCATTATAATATATATTGAACCCTGGTATTGTGAAAGCGTCCAAATCATCCAAAACCCATGATTCAGATAGTACTAGTATATCAATGTTATTATGATGGAATTCTTCAATATAGAGTAGAAGTTCGTCAAAATTTTTTCTTATGCTTCTTATATTGAAGTGAAAAATGTTGAGATTTTTGTTAGATATCAGAGATAAGTTGTCTACTATATTTTCACAGATATTTGTTTTCCTCTCCTCATAGTTCTCTAAAGAATCCAAAAAGTTTAACATATTGGTACGCTAAAAAATTAGAGTGAGTTTCTTCAAAAGGATAAGACTAAATAACAATAAAAGTCTATATAAATAGAAAATGAAAAGGATATATAGTGCATCTTTTCATGTTTAGACAATGGTGTGATGTCTAATTTTAATCGTATTTGTTTGATGTTATGTAACGTATTCTGTTTTTAACTCTACATGTTTTACATTATTTTTAAGAATTTGGGTAGTAAGATCATTCTTGCAAACTTATTTTATTTTTCTTTACAGATCAAGGAAATTGAACCTTGCAGATACAGTTTATTCAGAAGAGGAAAGAAGATAAAATGGCTGATGATTTGAAATTGCAATGGGAATTCAATTTAACAGAAAATGTCGAAAACAAATGGAAAACTTGATATTATGTTATATAAAGATATAGATATTATGTTATATAAAGATATACCAATGGATGCTTGATGAACCTGGCTAAACATTTTTGAGGGTGGGTTATGATTTTTTTCGATGCACAAATATAAACTATTCCTTCGATGGCCTGCAAATCAATCATCTCTTGGTATATCATTATATAGCCTTTCAGTAACACGTATACCAAATATTGACTTGGCAAAAAAAATTTATGGTGGGTTTAGATTTTTTCGAAATACAAGTATAAACTACCCTTCGAGGACCTGCAAATCAATAATCTCTTGGTATATCATTATATAGCCTTCCAGTAACACATATAAAAAAACTGAACTTGGCTAAACATTTTTGATGGTGGGTCTACATTTTTTTCGAAAAACAAGTATAAACTACCGCTTTGGCGGCCTGCAAATCAGTCATCTCTTGGTATATTATTATATAGCCTTCCAGTAATACATATATCAAAAATGAACTTAGCTAAACATTTTGAAGGTGGCTTTTGTTTTTGAAATATCGATAAGTATAAACTATCTCTTTGCCGGCCTGCAAATCAATCATCTCTTGGTAAATCATTAATATAGCATTGAATGAATGTGGTTTTTTGTGGAGGAACAATGTTTCTTGACATGTTTTTTGGTTAACCTTCCACAGTCTGAAAATGAAAATATAATCAGGAAAATCTATACAAGTGTACAAAGGGCAAACTAATTAGTTCACCCCGATAAGTTACTGCGTTCACCAAATTATATTTCCTATAGAAAAAAAATGATTAGATTTCTCAGTAACTTTTCGTTCCCTTAATATGCCTATAAAAATAATAAAAATTCAAAAGATACTTCTCTATATAGTTTTTGATTGGCGTTTCGGGGACTATATCTGCCCCCGTTCTCAAAATCTTCTAAATCTCCTTTAATTGTTTGAATAATTTGGTTTTTTTCTTGCAGAGTCTTTTTCGCTTTTTCAACTGATTTTCCTGATTATATTTTCATTTTCAGACTGTGGATGGTTACCAAAAACATGTCAAGAAACATTATATATAGCCTTTCAGTAGTACATATTCCAAATATCCACTTGGCTAAACATATTTTAAGGTGCATTTTGAATTTTTATCTAAAAGCATATCAAATATATCTTGGTATATCATTCTTAAGTTTTTCATTTGTGTTGTGTTCGACCATTTTCTGTTAAATTGAATTCCCATTGCAATTCCAAGTCTTCAGCCATTCGATTTGGTTGAAAATTCGAAGGAATTTTGAATCACCCTGACGTCACTGATCATTTGGCCTCCAGATAAAAACGGCTGCCAGAAAAAGGCCGCTAACTTCACACTGATCTGCTAAATAGGCCTTTTTGAATTAATGCAAAGTTGAATATAATCTAAATTTGTAATTCAGAATTTTTAATGACTCTGTTATTGAATTACAATGAAACGAGAAGCACAATTCCTCAATTACTTCTTATTAACTTTGAGATATCACTAAAAAATGATATGAAGTTCCTTTTTTTTAAATAATCATTTTCATTTCAAATATATATTATCCATAGGGATAAGGGATTAATCATGTTTTGGATACAATCCGCCAATGAAACTGTCGTTTTGTCCAATTAAATATGATCTTGGGTAAAAGTAATTCAAAATAAATAAATTCTGATACAAATCACATTGAAATATTTATTTCAGTTGTATTATATATGTAATAGATTAAGATTATTTATGTTTCTTGGGTTCAATAAAAAATTATTATTATTTTACATCTCATTATATTGATTTTTCCCAAAAATATATGTCCAAAGGTTGGGTATTTTTTTTCAGACGTAGCTCATTTTTCGAATAAAAAGCTTTGCCACATCTCTGTCTCTCTCTAGCATAGCCTGCAAAGCTTCTGAGCAAAATCATTCATTCTGACTGAATAACAACCCATCAACATTTTGAAAAGGTCTTTGTGGAATTCTTCACATGACGTGAAGTATTGCCTTGAGTGTTCAAGAATTTGGTTTGGTTTGCTCATGCCAGCCTTTTCTGAAACTGGTTCTGGAATCCAATGGTTGTCTTGGAGTGGCTCGAACTGAAATATTAATAATAAAACACTATTTAAATAGGTTCAATAAAATATAAGTAGTGTGTGTTGTTTGGGAATAAAGAGAAAAATGGTTTGAAAAAATCGTCAATAAATATTTTGGTGAAAATATGTTGTCTATACCTATATTTAATATGTGTCATTATCATTTTTAGTTTGGGAATTAAATTGAATGCCCGAAAATCATTTGATTACAAAGGCGGTGCCATGAAAATAATTTTTTAAGATGAAAAAAGAAACCAAACATTCTCCAAACCCTTGTGATCAGAGGAAACCAATTGTTTATTTATTTTTTTCATTAAGACTTTGCTCTTTCATATATTTTTTTCACTTTTATCCTTGTATCATGTTGCTCGCTAGATTTTCCAACTTACGAACGGTCACTTAAATTCAACTCTCTCAAACTACTAAGGAATATAATTTAAAATTTCTGAGAAAGTGCTATGAATGCTAATTTATTATTTTCAACTTGGAAATAATGGTGACACGCAGTCGTGGATAGTCATAAAGTAAATTTTCCTCCTACAATCAATGAATCTTGTTTATTTAGTATATCTCTTGAAAGGGTATTGTGAAATTTTGATAATTAATTGAGGAATTTATGAGCATTATTACATGAAATGTTGATCTATTCAGCAATTGCAAATGATAATATTTTTTGGTTTAATACATTGAACTGTGAGAATTTTTCTTTTGAACTTCAATGAGTGCATATATTTCCCAACAACGGATAACTCAACTGTTCATTTTGAATATCAATTTCGTTTTCAGACTTTAATAGAATATAATCAATATGGGTTGCTTTTTTGGGGCTAATATTTCGATCATTTTTCATACGGTATTTTCATACCTTTAAGTTATGTTTGTATTCATAACCTCCATAAGTTGGAAGACACATCGTATTGGTGTCCAGAATCCTATGACTTTGAACGTTAAATTTGAGTTAAAAAATACCTTTATTGACATAGAAAAGGTCATCGTATCTCCTGAAGTAATTGGGAGCACAAAGTTTGTGCTCAGTGAGAGATTGTGCAAGTAGGTAACCCAAAATTGTGAAAATCGTTGGAGACTATAAATTTACCCAAAAATCAAACTATATATCACAACCGAATCTTTTAGGACCAGGCTTCGATTTGAACTCCAGAACAGTACTTCGAAAATGGAATATATTATGCGTCAACACATTCTAAGCTCTGAGTGTTAATTCATTTGAAGTGCAAACAAAATCCTTAGATTTATGTTGAGTTTATGCAACGTTCCTAAGAACTAAGCGAACTATATAGATTCAGAATATGAGCGCGTTTATGGAACCCCTAGTACAAGAGCTAAGAACCATGACTAGAAAGTTGCCCAACTTTTAACTAAGAACTTTGGTTCTTACTTGAAAGTTGGGCAACTTTCTAGTCATGGTTCTTGTACTAGGGGTTCCATAAACGCGCTCATTGATTTGCTAGTGTTGAATCCTTAGTTATTAGTTCTTGGGAACGTTGCATAAACCAAGGGTTTAAAATTATCGGAGAAAAAGTCCCACTTATTGATTCCATAAACTTTTAAAATGTGTTATATTAGCAATTTCACTCACCTGCATTGGTTCGGCAAAAAATCGACATCCTGTGACTGACCACACAACATACAAACAAGATCCATTTCAATGAATACAAAACATTGGTAATTATAACTGAGTTTTGCAGAAATAACAATTCACAAATCATAACCTCAATCGGATTGAAAAGCATTCAAATTTTCCAATTGGTTGGAAGTTTCATAAGTTATATGTCCGTATTCCGCATCAGTGTGCAGGTTGCCTAAGGTTGGCGAATGCATTTTGTAATGGCCAAACAGATCCAATTCGTTGAACTATGTCAATTTGTCACCATCTATTGTGAAAAATTTGAAGTAGGACGCGGGAATCTCTACTAAAAAGTCTAAACAAAATCGAATCAGTACATACACCAGGGTTTCTAGGCATCTTAGGTGGCACTTATCGTGATATGTGTGTTTTGGTGGTTCATTATCAGTCGAAATGCTGGAAAATAATTCTGTTTTCTCATTTTATCAATCCTTCGTCATAAAACGTCGGAAAGAATTGTTTGAACATTTGATTATTTTTCAAGCCTTGTCACTACTTTGCGAATAGCAGCTGTTCGGAGATATCAATACAGATTGTGATATTTTCTGGAAATGATAAAAAGGCATTAATTATGAAGGTTAGACGACTGTCTAAGATGAGGAAAAATCAGGGTAATATTCGGGTATGCAGTCAATAGGGCTGAAGTGAAATGAACTCTTGTTTCTATTGGAGCTTTCGAGTCTTTATTGGCTGTTCTTCAGGAACTCTACAATTGTTAGATTTCAGTAGAATTAATAATGAACAATAATTTTTTTACCTACGGAATTTGGGGTTAAAAGTGAGCATTGCTTCTCACAGACATGTAACACTAATGTAGACCACATTTAATTACAGCATAAGTAACAATACATTATAAAAAAAGGGGAAACGTGAGTTTTAATTGTATAATTAATCATTTGATATGAGAAAGAAACTTTTGTGTAAAACCTAATCACAAAACTGTAAGAAATGTGTGGGAATGGCAGAAGATGATATAACAAAAGGGAATGACACAATAGCAATGCTACCAACTGTTATGTGTGTTGACAGAATTGGGATCAGGTGTACCAACGTCAATTGACAAAATTCTGAGGGAATTTGTAAACTGTTATCAGAATGTTGTGTAGGAATGCTTAATAGATAAGGATAAATGATACTTAGACTGTCAATATCAGTTTTAGAATTCATAGACTCAGGTTCATTGATTATGCAATTCATTTCTGAAAATGTGCGTTTTTTTAAGTTAGATTCATGTTCCAATATGGTCACATTTTCATGTCACTTTTATGTAAGAAAAGTCGGTCTTTGAGTTTTCTTTCAGTTTGACCAATATATTTACTATCACATTTTGGGCAGGGGATGCAATATACTACATTGGATTGTTCTAAAGTAGGACCTTAATCCTTAATTTTTCAAAACATTTTGTGTGGGGATGATATATTTCTGTACGCTATTGTGAAAATGGGAAATTTTGAAAAAAAAATTAATTGTGATTTAATGTTACAATGTGAGTAAAGGAAAAAAAACGTTTTTTTCCCAGGAATTTGATTTGAGGGGTTGACAATTATTGGGGGCTCAATATCTATGGAGGCTCTACTGAGCAATAGTTTATGGATTGATTTATCAGGGTAACCACTATTAATGAAAATATTTTTCAAGTTCATTGAGGTTTTCAGGCGTACTGAAGTGTGACAAGTTTCAATCCCTATGTTTTTCATGCCTAATACGAGGTTGATTTTTGATTTTGTTGATGGTAAGATTCATAATGTAGGAATCTTCCTGGAGCACCTGGTTTAGTTTGCCAACTGGTGTTAACTGTATCTCAGTAAATTTTGAGGAAATCCAGATATTTTCAAATGATTTCCAAGGACGTGGAAAACTATTTCAGGAAAACATTTGCAATATCTGAAATCACCAGATGATACTTCCAATGCTCTGGTCATCGATTGGGTAATCAAGGGAAATCAGAAGAGAAAGAGCTCTTCTACTAGGATGACCAATGGGACCAGATATATCTGTGCAACCAAACATTATTTAATAATATCGCCAATATCATCATTATATATGAAATATTCTAGTTATAGATGCAACATCTATAGTTCAAAGATATAAAGTTAGTTTTCTATTCTTTGATAGGTATCCACCGATTATTGGTTAAGTCCGGTCCGTGGCAACAAACGACAATATTCTTGTGCGATCCGAGTTATGCCACGATATAGAAAACGCGAGGAAATCTTGTTTTAATTATAAAGAAGGCACCTTCTGCGTACAGCCGTTTCATGGTTTCCCAATCATCAGAACTACGACTATGTGGTCTTTCTCCTAAATTAAACACAAATTCTAGGCAAATTAGTACTTTCCGGCAAAGGATAAATATATGAAATACACAAATAGATGCGACATCTATCATTTGCGGAAAAAAAGCAAAGTGCATTTCGTATATTTGTCCGCTGCCGGGAATTACTCCGAGAGTTCGGGTTTGATTTTGAAAAAGACTACATAGTCGTCCTGATGATTGAGAAGCCATGAAAAAGCTGTTGGCAGATGGTGGTTTCTGCGGAGTCAAATAAAGATAATCTGATCTTTGCTATTTTATGGCGTAGCTCATAGCCGTCCAGATGATTGGAAAACCATGAAACAGCTGTAGGCGAATGGTGCCTCCTTCATAATTGAATCAAAATTATATCACTTTCATTATCAGTAGTAATATTCCTAGGACATTTATAATAGATGAGATGATTTTATGACACTCGAAAGCTCGTTCCTTGCAAGCAACGAGCTTGAGAAATTTGTCAAAAAATTATGAGGCATTTGTCAATGTCCGAGGGATATTCGGTGAAAAATGTTTTGACAAAAAAATCTATAACTCAACACAATGAAACATTCATTCATTTATTTAAAGTACAGTTAGTGGAAGTTCAATCATAAAAATTAGATTTGTTGCTGTTCTCTACTATAGAAGATCTATTACCACGCATAATATTTATGATCTTGTTGTAGTGTTCCTGATCGAGATTCAAGTATGGTCTAATAGAATTTTGATTGCTATGACCAGTAATTTTCAGCAATTGTTGTTCTCCTACACCACTTTCTGCCAATTCGCTAACAGCAGTTGATCTATTCGAGTGATTTGTTATCTTTTTGCCCTTTACATTCAAGCCAATTGCCTCACCAGCAGATTGAGTCCATCCATTCATTGTATTCCTTCCAACAGGTACATTATCGTACCATTTGTCGGTTCCATTTTTCCAGTAACGATTTGGTTTTGAGAACAGTCGTGGTGAGGTAATTTTGTCACCTCGTTTTTATATCAGTTTATGAAAAAGACGTACAGGGCAGCTTTGTCTTTCACTATCGGAAACCAACCATTTACTACTTGAACAGCTTTTAGAACCACCTTGACACGTTTCACTGAACACCGGATTGAATTCAATGCGATTTGTTGGAGAGTCATCGTTATCATTCTCAATTTGAAAAAAATCCACCAGACAAGCAACTGCATCTCCTCCTCGCCACGCTAATTCTACAGCAGCCATATGGTAAAATTCACCCATAAGACCTTCAGGAGTATTTTCATCCCATAGCAATATTATTTTGTTAACATCAGACAAATTTAACGAAACTAAACTGGACTTACGTTCACATGGATCTGCATGTAGTTTCTTCCTGATTGCATCGCGGGCATCTCGAGCTGGTCTAAATACTATATTGTTAAACGGGTCAATCATAGTATTAAACTCATTATAGTACTTTTCTTGCAAAAGTTTGCACGAAACGTTCCACATTGTCTCACCGTGCTCCTTCAAATTCGGTCTCGTCTTTCTTCTCATATTGACCGCCCAATCTTTTAGTATCAACGCCAATTCTTCTAAGCTTCTATGTTCATTTAATTCATATTCACCAAAATTCCATGAATATTCCCCAAATATATTTGTGACTGTAGGTTGTATTTCTGGGAATTCTTCCTTTGATTAGCGCATTTATACTTTGAACATTCGCATTGCCAAAACGTGACATTTTGAAATTTATTTGGAATGATGTCAAACTCAATCGTGTTGTCATAGTGATTGATATTTGCACTGAATGCAGTTATCAGTATAATGTTGAAATGATTGGGTAAAATTGTTTTATATGACACGAAATGACAAAATTTGAATGGTTGTTAGAACTGTCAAAAAATTTTCATTATAATTACATCAATTAGGAAGATTATTGCGAGTATTTCCAATACATTTTCATGGTTATTGGAACTTTTGATTGATATTGATTGATGTTGCAAAATTATCATAAAATGTATGACTTCTTCAGAATTGAATGAAAACTCTCTCACTTTCATCATCATTATAATCACATCAATTATAAAGTTTATTGTGTGTATTGTCAATAAATATTGATGGTTATTGGAACTTTTGATAGATATGGTTGATGTTGTGAAAATATCATCAAATTGTTACATAAATGCGTTGACTCATATAAACATCATAATATGATATTTGAAATATTTTTGCATCATAAATAAATGAACTGACAAAAACAATATTTTTCATTATTTTTTTTATATCTCACGGACAGAGAATCAGTTTCACAATGCTTTTCCTCTCATCAAAATCTAATATTTTTACCACAGTTTTTCGTGAAAAAAGGAAAAAGTAATTTATATCAAATTCCATCCGCTTACACTCAATGAGTTGAAGGAACTTCAGAGTTTACGAACATCGCGTTTTCAATGGCCAGCCTAATCACAGATTACTGTTATCATCCCTTTCCATAGTCAACTAAAATGATACGTCAATATTCAGTGACTGACCTGCAAGAGACTAAGTTGAGAATGAGGGTTTCTTCAATAGTGTCATAACAGTAGTTGTCGTCTATTCTGTTTGATCGACTGTTACCCTTTTCCATGAAAATAACCAAAAATTTTCTGTCATGTTACAAATATTCTTTAAAAACTATATCCGACTGAATCAAATCAACATACATTTGTGTAGTTCGAATAAAGATGAATTTTTTTTCAATATTTCTTTTGATTTCATTGAAATCTATTTCACTTTTTGGAAAATGATTGTCAATACTAACCTTTCATTGAAAATATTGTTAGAAATATGCCGTCCAAAGCTGATCAAACCATATTCTCCCAATCAGGGATAGCACGCTCATGTGTTTATTATACTAATTTTGTTTGAATTTGGTTCAACCTCGAATTGTTTGGGATTGGATCACATCGGACAACATGTATTAGATTAGATACACTGGCACTGGCACTATCGCGGATAACAAATTAGAAATTAAATATCACGAGTTAGAAGTTTACATTTTACAAGAATGTTGTATCAACTACTGAGCTGCCATTCTGGCAGCGTTGTATAGTTCTAGGTGTACGTATAGTGATTGTCGTTTATATTTATTGTTATTAAATGGGTATGTTTGTTCAATTGATTCTGTGTTCATAATCTGGTTATCACGAAAGTTATCCTGAGCTATTAACCCCCTCAGAGGCCCATTTGGCATATAGTTATGACATATGGTGGAAGCGCCTAGTTTCCGATTTAGGAGGTTTATTCTTCATAATAAATCTCATTTGAGTACCTCGATGCTAGTCTTTGATATTTTGTAAAATGAGTTTGGGTTTTAGTCAAATTTTGTTGATAATCGGATGATGAAAAGTATGAATTAATTTTAGGGTGAATATTTTAACGGTTTTTTTGAGTACAACTACATTGTAATTTTTTTTGTGGGTTTTTTGTTATTTTTTTATTTAATGAATTTTAACTGAATGGTGTTTCAATTTTGTCTTATAAATTGAAGATTATTCTATTCATGGGATTCATTGAAATATATTTGCTCAATTCATGTGAAAAGTAAGAAGAATTTTCAGAAAAGTTTTTTAAAGCTATTTAATTCCTTGAGTATCTACAATAGAGAAATGCTGGTAAGTCTGACACAGATTTTTAATAGATAAAATCGTTCAATAAGTATTTGAAGATTTATTTTGTCATGGATTGAAAATGATAATTCAAATAACTTTGATTTCAGAAGGCACTTGTGTTGAAAATACATTGAAGTGAATAAGATTTGGGAGAGTTTCCCATTATTTCAAGAATACTTCATGAATTACTTCGTGTTTCTGGAATTATTGTTGGAAAAATATACAGTATTCTACAATGTATTTTGATAATCGTATTCGATTCCAGAAAAATAACACTTTGGTATGGATTCAGTATAGAGATTGCATATACCCCTGGATATTGTTTGCATTTAAGATTTGAGAACAAAATTAGACTTGTTGACAAACTGACCGACTTTCGTTTTATGTCTTATTATTGATTCTATATGATGATTTCTGTGATGAATAATGTTTCGAGTAAGAAACTTGGAATTATGTGAATCATCTCGTGAGATGCGAATGTGATTGTGTATTCGAAAATGAATACACGAACTGAAGGGTGACTTGAAAGAAGTGCCAATGAAGTGAAAATGAAAGCCTTCCTTCAGAGATATAATTTTATTCTTGTTTTTCAGGTCATCGTTAATTGAATCCCGTCGGGGGTTTTCCAGCCAAGGAAAAATTGTTTCGAAGGGACTGAGCCAGTATTACCTTTCGGGTAAATTGCTTATATTATGAGAAGCAAGGAACATATTATTTTCCCCGTGACATTTATGTATAAGAAAAGGGGTCATTGACGAGCATCAAGATTTGCTTTGTTGAATGAATATAGAAAGAATAGAGTGCAGGCCTGCGAAAATGGGTGCATGGAATAACTGATCGTGACAACAACTATTCGGAAAATCTGAGTGCCAGATTATTTGAACTAGATTCGTCGTAAGTCTTTGGGACAAATATTCTACTAGTACTTTCCAGAAAATGAACAATTGTAGAAAACGGTATTGTATCAGAGTTAGAGGACAATCTCAAAAAAATAAATGTAATTTGGAGTGACATTAAGTGTAATTTCGGCAGTTTGAGATAAAAAAGATGAAACAATGTTGAACATACCACACATATTGGTAGAGTTTTTATCAAAAGTTTCCACAGAAAATGCAAAATTCTGAAAGATTATTTTATATATAACAAAAAGACTATTGAAAAGTGTGTTTTTCTGAAAACATATTTTTTCTCAAAAGTTTCCAATTTGGGCGAAGATAATTTTAAATGATTAAGGGCTCTACATTCATTCCTTATTAGATCTTCCAAATCATGGAGGAGTCTGGTACATACGATCTCCCAAATACCCAAAGGAAGGAATCCAGCCGTGTTAAATCTGGAGATCTTAGGCCATCCTATCGGTCCGTGTGTGCCGATCCATCTATCTCCAAATGTCTTATTTGAATGTTTCCCTTACTGCTATAGCATTGTGGGGAGGGTGCACCATTCTGTTGAGAATGAATGTTTCAATATGTAGAGGAATATTTTCAAGAAAAGAAGTTCATCCCGAAGGAATTTGAGTACATCGACCAGTTAACGTACCATCGAAAAAAGTTGGTCCTAAAATGAATCCATCAATCATGCCGCACCATACATTGACTTCCCCCGATAACTTGAAATTAGTTACCACATATTGGTGGAGTTTTTATCAAAATTTTCCACAGAAAATGCCAAATTCTGAAAGATTCTTTATTATATCACAAAAAAACTATTGAAAAGTGTTTGTTTCTGAGAAACATATTTTTTCTCAAAGTTCCCCAATTTGGGGCGAAGATAATTTTATATAACGATTGTTCATCACGAGACAGACTCATTAAAATCAATTAAATTTCCCCCGGGTAAAAGAGAAAATTTTCAAGTAAAATTTGGCAATAATTTTTTTTCGAAACAAAAATAGATTAAGGTTTAAGTTTTTCTTTATGGAACAAAATTATTGTTCCAATAATCAATCAGTTAAGCGTATTGAAAATTCCCCAAATTTCATTGACAAATCATTCGATTTTGTATACCAGTAGAGTCAGGAACTAGAAGGTTGATTCAGAAAAATAATTTTGCTGATAGTGTTCATTCTTTTTTCGAAAGTTCAAGGCTACGCCTTCTATAAACAAATACGGATGCTTTTATCATGAATAAAATGACAAGTTACCAATGAAAATATAAATCAATTGGAGTCATATCTTTCCCGGGAGGTTTTTACTATTCATTATTTTCTGATAATTTCAATTTTATATTCATGTGTTACTTTGTGAATTGTTTGCTTATACCCATTTGAGTTATTTTCAAAATTCAGATGAGAAATTAAATCAACAAGAGTATAAAATAAAATAGCTATTTGAATGAGAAGTTTTATAAAAATTAAGAAAAGTTTACTGCCATTCTTGTTTCTTTTATGTCGAATGTTAACCCACTTATCTCTGAGGGAGAAGAAGCAACAACCTGAGAGAAATCACGAGCACAATCAAGAAGGAAAGGCCAACGCAAAGAAACGGACCCGGGGGACCTTTGTACTAGTAATACAAGTACCTAGTATGAGATGTATCAAAGTCGAGCAGCGCGATGTGATTAAATATTTCCAAATCCTTTCCTAAGGCACAAAAAAGGAGTCCGGGGATGTTGGAGAAGACAAAGCAATGCTGAAAAATGTATCCAATTGTTATAACAGTGCTGAATCAAACAGGTCAATTTGATTTAGCAAGAAAATGATGTCAATCCCATAGTCAAAACGGATTCAACCCAGGAAAATGCGTCAAGCAAAGGAATGATCAAATTTTCATAACAATGCTGGATCGAATAAGTCAAATCGAGTCAGCAAACATGTTCATCGATGTCAACCCCATGGTCAAACGGGATTCTGTCCAGGAAAAGCATCCAACGAAAACCTTTTCGAGAGCCGTTGTGAATTGATTTGCTAGCCAGGAGGAAAATACCATCTTCAAAAAACCCAAACTGAAGGAGTGAAACGATGCCTATATTTGTGAGGATTCTAAAAAACAGCATCCAGGATAATCAGCAAGAAGTCAATAACTTCAAACAGTGAGACCAACGGATACAGAATGTTTTTGAATCCAGTACCAGGGGGCCCAATAGAGAAACAGATGTGGGATTTGAATTGGAAATAGCAAACTTTGTTTAGCTCTGATAGAAAAAATTTGGGATTGTGTTCAGTTTCAAAATTTTTTCGATATTTTTTTGTAAAACTATTCATCTTCCTTTTAAGACTTTCAATAAAATCAGCGATGGAGACCATCGTTCAAAAGGGGGGGATATTGGGGAATATGCCGCCCAAAGCGATCGACCCATATCCTCCGATGAGTTAGCACGGTCATATGTTTATCATATATTTTTTTGTTCAACCCCCGTCTGGAATTGGATCACATCAGACAATGTGTGTTAGATAGAAAAGAGTGTTGCTGGCCCAAAGCGGTTAATAAATTAGAGATCACAAGTTAAAGTCAAAGTAAAAATCTAACAAGAATATAGTTCAACTACTGGCGTATTCTGGAGCGTTTAAGTTCTAGGAGTGTATATTGATTGTTGTTTATATTTATTGTTATTGAATGGTGCATGTTTTTTCTATTGACTGGTTCATAATCGGGATCAGGGAAAGTCATCCAGAGCTACCAACCTCCTTGGAAGCCCAAAGGCAATATAGTTAACAAATCTTTCAGGATTATCACAAGTTGACAAATTCTCCAAGAGCTTTCAGCCCGTTGAAAAAGAAGAATGATTTAAATTTTAAAAAATCATTGTTCAAATTTCCGACCCAGATGAATGTACAGACAAAGTGGCATTTTTATATAAGTGAAAATATTTTATGGGTTTTAAAAGAATGATTGGGTAGAAATATTAAAAGGAACTCCACGATGCAAGAGAAAGAAAGATTCAAATAAAGAAATCTTCTCAGCTGATAAAATTCTCAGATTGGGGTTTAGTATCTGTTGAATATTGTATGCTATTCCCCCCTTTAATACATTCTGATAAAAACCCCGAAGGGGGAAACTGAAAAGGGGAAGGGTGTAGGGGATATTATTATCTATTTGTTTTATATATGTTTCGTTTTTTAAAGAATGACATGGCTGTCAGAGATCAATATAAGATTTCATGAAAATTTTTTGTGAAAATTAAAAATTCAATATAGAGTCCAAAATTTTTTTCTTCTTCTCAATTTTAAAATGAAATTAAGGCAACTTTTTTTTGTTATATGTTTTTTTTCCAATTTTTTTTTTTTTTAAGCCCCCCACGTATAAAGTAAAAAATGGAGGAATCATTGCCCAGAACATAGCAAGTGGCCCATAAAAACAAATATGAATTATCCCTTTCTCTATAGAAAATTTACCAAAATATCCACAAATCTATGAAATAATATGAAAAATGATTTTGCACAAGGGTTTAAAAATGGAATCAAATGTTCTTATTTCCCCGGGTAAGGGGAAAAAAAAGTCATCGAGGGGGTAGGTTGGGCATCAGCCCCGATGGTATTCATGTATTCCTCTTCGGGAATTTTTTTTAACTGAATGAAAGGGGTCAAAAGTCCGTTTGGATACATTTAAATACGCTGAAGAAGATAACGGGGGTGCCCCCACGGCCAACCATTAAAAAATTCTGTAAATAAGCCATTCTCATGGAAAAATATTTATTTTGAGCGTATAAATGGTCAACCCTAAATTATCCACCGAAAATTTTAGTTCAAAACCCAAATTTTTTGTTAAAAAATATTCTAATATAATGTTTAGCCTATATTAATGACGTGGAAAAAAATGATAAAATATTCAAATTTAGATCTTCGGATGTTATACCGTTTATGGGTGGTATTGATAAAAATCAGATCGCATCTCTGAATGGTTCTAATACTTTTCATCCCAAGGAAAAAAACCGTCCCTTCTGAGTATCTTTTTATGGTCCCCTCTTTCGAATTCTGTCAGTTCGTCTTTCCATTAATTTTTTGGGTTGTGATCCGGAAGTCCCAAAAGTGCTGTGGGTGGAGAAAGAATAGTCTTAATTGATTTGGAAAATTTTCCCCTATCGAAAGCCCATGCCATTCATTAAGGGGGCTTGAAATTTTCTTTTAGGTTCTTGAGAGGAAACATGGGATATCAAACATGAATCGATAGGCCCCAAATCAGAAATTCTCATGTTTCGGTAAAAGTTATTCTTCCTACATTATCAAAATTTTTTTTTTTTTGATTGTTTATATGTCATAATATATATTCAGGTATATATATATATATTATATATATATATATATATACCTTTAATATATATTTTATATATATATATAGTAAATATATATATATATATATATATATATAAATATATATATATATATATAAAATTTTAAAAATCCCCAAAATCATTTTATCATTTTATCTTCAAATTTAATTTTTTTTATATTTGGTTTTTTTCTCAACCTGTTCTTTTTGGTGTTTATATTTATATTTTCCCAAAAAGAATGATTCGGATGTGGGGGGGCGGCAATTGATTCGGAAGCTCTAGGGGTTCAAAAATGTGGAATATGTGAAAAGGGGATTCAAGAATGGAAGGGACTGATTCAGCCAAAAGGATGCACGTTCTTATGATAAAGGCTTGGTCTGAAAAATGTGATGGATCTTGACTTTGAATGAAGGTCTTTTTTTGAAAATGAATCTTTCATGGCAGCCTTAAATTTTTTTTATTTTTTCGTTCCAAAAAAATTGAACTCCCCATATCATAAGAAGAAATTTCCAAAATCACAGAGGAGCGCTGCTGAAGCTCTGGAAATTGACAACTGTGTTTATAAACTCCTTGGGGAAGCCTGGGAAATAACCATATGTTTTTCACTCCCCAATAAAAAAAATCAAAGAATTTAAATGCTAAACTTAAAGCAATAATTTTCCACAAATATTTAAAGTTTGTCTTGGTAACCTTGCTAATTGTAATCAAAAAAGTTCTTTTGGGATCCTCTTTGGGCCAATCTTGTCGTCATCTGAAAATTTCCAATTTTTGAAGTCTCCCTCATCGAATTACGTTTGAAACATCCAGCGGGAAGTTGAAATACGGGAGAAAACTTATTCCATTACAAGTCAATGAAATTGAAGTTTAAAAAAAAAAAAGTGAAATCTTTCCGAAATTGGATCTCCGGTGGACCCCGATTCGTTAGCAATGCACCTTCAAGTTTTGCTTTCCAAAGTTCTGGATCCATGGCAAAAAAACTTTTGAGTTCTTTAATTTTCCCCTGCAACTTCACTGAAAAGTTACAGGATGTATTCCCATATAGGCTCCATTGGTTGCTCTAAAAAAAAAAAAGATGGTGGATTGGGACCTTTGCGTCTAATTTAAGGTTTTAAGGAAAAACTTTTTCGAAGATAAAAGAAACTTTAGGTGAATTTTTTTCGCCATTAAATCAAGGTTAACCAGGGGGTTTTGAAACCGCTGTGGGGTCGTTTTAAATCAACTGATCCTGCTCATTTCCCCCTGAAAAGGATTTTCGGAATGCTTCCAATTATAGAAAACCCCTTTTAGAAAGAAAAGACAAGATTCCAATCTATCCTTTCAAGGCCAATGTTATAAACACATTTTAAATTTTGGAATACACATTTTGTCAGAAAGAGTGTTCAGCAAGGAGACCTTGGGCAAAGCACTCTTCTGTTTGGCATTGATAATAACCCAAATCAATCATGATTTCAACCAAGTTTTGGGATGCTTTCCATAGGTGGTAACCGGGGGGGATTTGGAACAGCCCAAAGATTCCACTTAAAAAAATTGGTCTTAAATTAATTTTGAATGCAACTAATTTCTTGACGACCTGAAATATGACATCCCCAGAAAAATTTTAAAGGGTTTGGGTTCTGGGAAACTTATGAATAAAATAAAATTGACCCCCCCGGGTTTCATGTCAGGAATCTTTGCACAATCCCTAAACCCCAGACTGAATTTGTTACATCCCGGGATGGATTCCATTCCAAAGCATATTGGGATTTGAAGAACTCCCCCCTATACCCAAATTGATATATACATTAGATGTTGCCGACTTGCGCTAAAAACAAAATGAACTTGATTTTTCGACCACCCCCCCGTAAGGGTTTTTTAGGATCTGCCAATTTCGCCTTTCCCGTGTCAAGCCCAAAACTTCCGTAAATAAAGGGTGGTCTGGGTATACGACAAGCATCTTTTTACTTTGGTTTTTTCCAGCTTTTCTTGCTTCGGGTTGGGAAAAACACCACATCTTGGGTTTATCAAATTTACCTGATTATTTTTCCAAGCCCGGGTTTTACAAGGTGTGAATCGTGAGTTCTAAACTGGAACCCTGCAACTGATAATAAAATTCCAAAAATCCTGGGACCTCTCATCAAAATTTTCATCTAAACAACTCCCCTTTTTCCCCGGCTTTAATTTCCCCCTGTGGAAGGCCTTTGGAAGGGTTAGTAAGAAAAGAATCTGGCTTGGGTCAAACGCCTTCCAGTTAAAAATTTCCTAAAATTTTTTTGGATGATAATCTTTCAGGTTTCTGTGGTTTACGTTGGGTTTTTCTATTTGTGTGTCATGAGATGGATTCATCGTCAACAAAAAAGGACGATTGAGTTGGATTCAGTTCCCGGTTCCTCGTCCAATAAAGACTTAATCCTGAGTTTCCAACCTGATATTCTGCTGTCTTAGGGAAACCCTGGGAATCATCCGTGGTTTAGCGCGTCCCGATGGGATGCCCTCATCCTGAGCTGGGAAAACCCTATCGGGGGCTTCACCCAGATAAGTTGCACAAAAAGATTCAACATCCCGAATGCTGGTGGGGCTGCAGATTCTGCTTAGGGGCCAAATTGAAAAATATTCTACTTTAAAGTTCATTTTTTTCCGGTAGCAATTTAAACCCGGTTCATTTTTGGGAGTTGCCACCGAAATTTAAACAATCATAATGGACAAAATTTATAATGCAGATGATCGAAGAGGATTTTTTTGATAACATTCAGTATCGCCATCCCAAAAAGGAAAAAACGTCAATTCTGTTCATTCCTGCTACTTCCCAAGTTTGATGATATAATTCCCTCCAAAATATGTCAAGTATCCATATTTATTACCGAGTCAATCTTTAAAAATATAATTTGGTTCAAAACCCTTCCAAAACAAAAAACGGATTCAATTTTCTTTATCCCAAATCGATTCAGTTTAACGGGGTTCCTTATTTATAGATCCCAATGATAGAAAACCACAAGACTATTCTTGAAGATAGCAGTAGCAGTGAGCGCCCCTAGTTATTCCATCAAACCACTGTCCCCTGGGTTCCAAAACTCTTGGCCCAAATAAAAACTTTTATACACCCCGGGAATAGTGCAATACAATGTTTATCAACACCGATGGTTGCTTGAGACCGGAAAAAAGAACATTTGGGGTTTCAAAAAGCTACATTGAAGGGTGCTTTGGGGGGGGGGCCATTTGAAAAAGTGGTAAAAGAACTTTTTAAAGATCCCCCCTGATGGGTGGTTAATGTTTCAAAGAAAAGATTTGAAACTGTTTTATGGGTAACGCTCAACAGATGCCAAGGAATTTCCCTTCGGATAATTGAAGGTCTTCAGAAGATTTTGAGAAAGAAAGGCCCTTCATGTCTAAATCTTTAAAATTTGGGTTGAAAAAGGGCAAAAAAATTGTCAAGAATTCAGAATGAAACCCCCAAAAAATTGTCGATAACTTTGTTTCAATTTGGAACCATCGTTAAAATTTTCCCTTTTCTTGGCCATTTTTCCCTCCACGCCATTCTGGGACCTTTAAATTCCCTTTCCCAAAAAGAGTATTTGGAAAAACCAACGTGCAATGTTTGGGACTTGTTACTAGGGAAGAAATATCGGATGATGACGCCCTTGTTCAAAAATGAAAGGGAAAGGAGAAAATGCAGAAGTCATTATCTATACATACCCCAAAAAAAATTTATAATTAAATTTAAAAAGATTTTCGCAGATGGAGATTCAGGGGAAAAAACTAAATATCTTCTTTGGGACTTCCCCCTGATGGATTAGATATGAATTTTTTGCAGTAGAAAAAAAGCCGCTACAACTTGTACGCTGTATCCAACCATGGGAACAACTTTTAATGGAATTACGGTTTAAATGAAACCTTTAGGGAGACATGGCAGAGAAATGCTGAGAATATCACCGCTATCCCAAAATCTATCGGAAGACACGTCCTCTTCTATGATCAAGAGGACACCAAATCACAGTTTAAATGAACATTTTACTCATTTACATTTCATTTTTTATATTCTTTTTTTCCCTTTAAAAAATTTTTTATTTGTAAAAAAAATAAAATTATAGGGTGGACCTATAATCTGTGGGTGAAGCGTGATGATGAGGGGAATTTTTAAGGGAAAAAATTTTCGTGAAATCAATGGTCAAAAAAGTTCAGTATAGGCCAACCACGACACCAATAGTCACTTTCGTGCTTAGGTAACCCCAACAAAAAAGGAAAAAAGGAGAAATTTGTTGGGGAACCCAAGAAACCACCATTCGCCTACAGCTGTTTCATGCTTTCCCCAAACATAGGACGACTTTGGGTTTTTTCTCAAATTGTTTCAAAATCTCATAGTGTCAATCCCATGGCACAAAATTTTTGAGGGTACACCTTAAAAATGGGGGAAGCATACCTGATGAATTTTAATCTTTTTTAAAATTATTATATATATATATTTAAAATTAAACAATTTTATATAAATTTTATATAAATAATTTTATATATATATATATATTTATTTTTATATATATATATATATATGTTATATGTATATATATATATAAAAATTTAAAGGATCAAACGATGCAAAAAATCCAAACCGATAGTCGACTCCTCGTCCCTTACCTCCAAATCCAAGGATTTTCTATATGACGCATTTTTTTTATTTGGGTCTATTATATATCCGAAATAATATGCATGAATTTAAATTCTATTGAGTAAAAAAAAGAAATTTTTTATTTTTTCGGGCTCATTTATCCATCTTTTTATCAATACAAGCTATATTTCCATAAAGCAGTATATTGACGGGGAAAACAACTAAATGACCAAAGAATCCTCCTGAGTTAGAGATGATCAGTTCCATAGGCAAACTGGCTTAAAAAAGGGACGAAAAGGGAAATGGTATACGAGGTGGGGAAAAAATGCCGAAGTTTTTTGTTGTGTGAGACATCAAATGGATTCCACATAAAAATTTTAATTTTAAAAATTAAAAAATAATCTATAAAACAAACACCTCAAAAAATACCCTTTCCTAAAAATTTAAATATCAAAAACCCACACTGGGGGAAAGCCATCTCCGATACCCTACCTGTTATGACGTTCACATTTTAAACCAACTCGAAAACGCCAAAAAAATTTTGAAAAATAATAATGTAAAATGCCCCCCATTCAGAAAATTTATCGAGTCCCCAAAATTTTGGAATTTCGACCTCTTTGATCAAAAACTTGTATTAAATACCATTTTGACAACAAAAAAACCCACCACAGTTCATAAAAAATAACACCGCAAAAACACTAACCAACGGGGGTTTTCGGAAAGTCAATTTATCAAAAAATTATATCGAATATTGCACCAAGAATTATAATACCATCCCGAAAAAATATAAGACCAAAAAATTAAAAAAAATTTTTTCAATAATGATCGACATTTTTTTTATAAATATAACCAAAAAATTAATCAATGAATTATATTTAACGTAAAAAACTTAACGGATTAATTTATTTCACATTTAAACTACAACAATTTTTTATTACTACTTCCGAAAATGATCGTATGGGGTCGTTCGCTTACTCCCCCCGGGGCTGTCTATTTATTCCGATACCTTTCGATGTTTCGAATTCCGGCAGTTGGGGACGGATTTCCAATTGTT